>JAUPMG010260608.1:0-20572 GCA_031762675.1 Pachysandra terminalis
AATACAATCTCCTTATCTTTATCAACCTCTTGTGGAACAGTGCTACCTTGAATTATGGTTTTGGTGCTTGGGTTGCAAGTTACTAGTTGAGGGTTCTTCTCATCCCACTCCTTGTACTCATGATTAATACTGTTGCAGGAGCCATGTGAGGAGACGGGAGACAGAAGAAAAGTGTTATTCGCCAAAGAAACCTTATTCTTATCCCTTATAAATGGGTTCGAGGTCGTATAACAGTAGTAAAAGTAATATAGATATGTACCAGACATTAACATGTATCAGCTAGAAAACCAAGAAAAATCTAAAATAATTACGAAATCATAGAAACCCAAAACATAAAACCATAAGCTTATCCCCTTCACCTGCCTACAACTGACATGGTCATCTACCAAGCAATATAATTAAAAAAAAAAAGTGAAGATACCACAATGAACAAAATGATGCAAACACCATAAGAACTGAAAGATGGAAGGAACGATACTGAAAGCCAGAAAATAACACAGCACCTGGTTGGAGTAACCTCAAATCCAACTATGCGAGCAGAGTCAGTCTCAGGGTCTTTATGGTACATGACTTTGAAACTCAGGTGGTTATTGATGAAATATTTCTGATCCTTGCTCTGGACAGAGTCAGACAAGTTACTAATCAAAATAAACAAAATACAAGCAATGTGCAACCACAAGTATCATGTGCTCTACTTACACCAGCATAGTTCCCTTTAAACCCAACATGGAAACCGTGTTCATAAGTTGTTGACTGACTTGCATCCCTCCTTTGCCTAAGAACTGCAACAGGAAGGTTATCCAAAATCCTGCATGTCCATCACAGATATGTCAGGAAAAATAAGAACTTATAAATAGACTATTATCACAGAACTTAAAGGACATAATGTTGTAAAAGGAAGGGAACTGCAAAAAACAGAAAATAAATAATTGCACTAAAAAAATAATTGATTTGGAACTACTGCAAAAGAAGAATCTAAAACTACGAAGATAACTAATAGGCAATGTTCACTTGTAACATACATGTTCACTCGATACTCATCATCGATTTTCTCCTTGAAATTCTTTGCACCCCCAGCATCAAGCTTTACTCGACACCCTACTTTGCATGACAGATCCTCTCTCATTTGAAACTGGACAATAGTTCATACACTTAGATCCACAAAATGGGGCACCAACAATAGAAAAAAGTACAACATTCTAACAGTGATGATTTTTTTCTTTCTAAATTTCCAAGTCAATAATGGGCTTTCTAAATAGAACATCCAAGGAAGAAGATTAGATGCTCACTGTATATACGGAATTTTCAATGCGATCACCTCGAAGAACCTCTCCTAAATTTTCTGCAATGTTATGAATTTTCTTTGGCTTACAATATTTCAGGAAATAGTAATCATAAGGAAGTTGTGTCTTTGTAGATGAGAGCTTGTTCACTTTGACTTGAAGGGCATCGCCCTGTGCATAAGCACGAAAACCATTAGACCAAAATCCATTCTTGATAAGCAAATAACTGAAACAGAAAGATGTTAAACAATAACAATAATGACTAATTAAATTCCTTAACAAATGATCTGAAGGACATAGACACACACACACCCAAACAAATAAAAATCACAACTTGATTATTGCATTCTTAAATTTGTTCTATCCAAATTTAGAAAAAAAGTTATTTCAGACAAAATGCGTGGAGTTTGACTCAATCAAAAACACTAAACTGAAGTTCGTGTACATTGTCTCTGCTCTTGAAGTTTAACTTAACAAGTAAAATATGTGATTTGTATTAATGACGATAAATAGGCAACCCTTTGTAGGTGTGTATACAACAAAACTAGCCAAACAAAGCAAGTGATGAAGTCATTTGCAAAGAACATATTAGATCCCAACAACAACACAACAACAACAATAATAATAAATTCAACCCTTTGAATTCATGGAAAATAGAAGACAGATGGAAAAGAAAACTAAGTGCATAAGTCTTCATTTGATTTTTTTCTACTTTTTTCAAAGCTTTGACTATTTCTTGCTTTCCACATGGCCCAAAAAATGATTACCTAATAATATGTTATCAATTTCTACCGTAATCTACGTGTGAATTAACCCAACCTTTTAGACTTTATTTTGCTTTCAATCTTCACTTGGGGAATAAATTCACAAACATATTTGGGGAATCATTGTGAAGCAAAGAAAAGAAAATAAGAAAAAGGAGAAACGAAGTTTGATAATGTCCAAACCAATTGAAAAAAAATTACAGCAAGTTTCATGGTTTCACGGATCAGCCGATACCGGTCCGTACCGGTCCGGTCCCAACCTGCGATACAAAGAATTGTATTGCGGGGTTACGGACCGGTGGTCCGGCGACCAGCCTGGAGACCGGTAGTGCTGGTCCGGTAACCGATACCGCCGGTCTGGCAGTCCAGAGACCGGTCCGGCCAGTCCAGTGACAGTCCAAAGTTTTTATTATTTTATTTTTTATTTTTGCTTTCTGTACCGAAACCGGTTCAGTCTTCGATTTCGGTTTGTTAAACTATGGCAAGTTTGCCACAATAATAAATTTTACTGACAACCTGCAATAAAGAGGTGAGCCCCCCCTTCCCCTTGATAACCAAATACTTTTAGCCTACATATGATTTCCCAGAAAGAAAACCAGTGAGTTTATTCCTAGAAATGGTGCAGATAGTAATATTTTGCATAGAAGGGTCTGAACTCTAATTTTAGAGTTAGGGATGCTCACATATTGTGTTAACCACAGACAATTCTTGCTAGAAATGGTGCACACACACACACAAATCCTAAAAACCATTCCTTTAAGTAAGTCATGCAGCAATCGGACAACTCCAATGAGAAACGTTGAGAAGAAACACACACACATAAAGAAGAAACACACACACAAACACACAAGCACATAAATCCTAAAAACCATTCCTTTTAGCAAGTCATGCAGCAATTGGACAACTCCAATGAGAAATGTTGAGAAGAAACACACACACATAGAAAGACAAGACAACTCCAATGAGAAATGTTGAGAAGAAACACACACACATAGAGAGACAAGAAACACACACAAATCCTAAAAACCATTCCTTTTAGTAAGTAATGCATCGATTGGACAACTCCAATGAGAAGAGCATAAATCCTCTGCTTCTATCCCTACTACCATCCCTACAACCAAGGGATGGGAGTTGCATACATTATAATCAAGAGTTGATGTGGACAACCTCCTTTCCCTTGGTTGTAGGGATGGTAGTAGGAATCGTAGTGGAGGAATTGAACTCCAATGAGAAATGTTGACAAGAAACAAACACACACATACTCCAATGAGAAATGAAGACACGCACACACACACACACACACAAAAACCCTAAAACCACTCCTTTTAGCAAGCCATGCAGCAATCGGATAACTCCAATGAGAAATGTTGAGAACACACACACACACATACACACTCCAATGAGAAATGTTGAGAAGATCATACACACACAAATCCTAAAAACCATTCCTTTTAGTAAGTCATGCAGAAATCGGACAACTCCATTGAGAAATGTTGAGAAGACACACTCCAATGAGAAATGTTGAGAAGAAACACACACAAATCCTAAAAACCATTCCTTTTTGTAAGTCATGCAGCAATCGGCAACTCCAATGAGAAATGTTGAGAAGAAACACACACACAAACACCTCCCAGTATGTAAACCTAATGCTACAAAGCAGCAAATGTTGGTCCATAAATGGATTCATAAATCCTAAAATCCTTTCCTTTTAGTCAGTCATGCAGAAATCATACAACTCCAATGATAAATGTTGAGAAGAAAAATCACCACACAACCAAGTAATTACCCAGAAGGAAAAAAAAAAAAAACAGCATGGCCCAAAAATAGAAACAACTACCAGACTCAACAGTAGCTCATCCATTACAGCGCTTCCATAGAAATAGCTATAAACCCCAGCATCTAATTTTCCGACCAGATCGGAAACTGAAACCCATCCTATACCAAATTCTGAATACGATCCCCACACAAAGACTTCATTGAAGATCCACCGTAACCAACCACTAAATTCTCCAACTCCACTCAACTAATAAATCAGAGATAAATCCCACAAATTCGATCCAGATCCAGACAGAAACCAGAACCAGATCTTCAAGCTGAAAACCCTAGATCCAAGTCCACCCCCAATTGATAAAACACATACCAAATCAACACAAAAAAAAAAATGCTAAAATCAATCAACAAACAGAGCTCGTAGAAAAACAAAAGGGCATCAATCAAAATCAACGATACGATGAAATTATATATAGTAAACCGGATCATACTTCACCAAACCAAACAAACAATAAAGGGTTGTGAAGAACATACCCTTTGAAAATCGCGAGGAGCGACACCTGGGAGGTAGAAAGAATGCGCAGAATGGATGAGAAGAAGAGCCAAGAAGAAGGTGGCGATCCAACCGGAGCTACCCATCTTCGGGAGAGAGAGAGAGAGAGAGTCTGAGAGAAGTAAACCGACCAACTTCGGAAGAGGAATAAATAATGTGTTGGACCTTATTTGGGGATGGGTTTTGTGGAGCCGGATCCTCTGTTAGAAAGGTCCCTGATAACCTTCCTGTTAACAATATCAAATAACGACACCTGTCTGTGAACCCCACATAAGGAGAAGGGGCTAACGGCTCCTTAAAACGGACGTTTAATGAGTTGTTCCTCGACTGTCGAGCGCGACGATCTCTTTCTCTCTCTCTCCCTTTCTTTCCCGGTGAGCGATTGCTTCACGCCTTGTCTCCATTTTTGGCAATCGCTGCTCGCCCTTGCTTTGAAATCACAAGCATCAAACCATGAACAAAAGAAAGGAACAGAAGAGATGACGATGTTCAAAGGAAGTGAGATTTCAAAATTGGAGATTACCTGGAGTGTTTTTCAATTGTGAGGATTCCTGCATCAGTCCAAGTTGACAAATCTTTGGAGCGACCCACGAAGCTATTAATGAAAGAAGAGAAAGAGAGAAATCTTTCTGTATAAAGTGTTCTAGAAAATGAAAAAGAAAATTTGGAAGTAAAGATATTTGTTTTCAGCAGGGAGAAAAAAATTCTTCTGTTTTTTCTTATTGTCTCCTGATTATCCTTATGAGGTTGATTCTTGCTAAACAAATTTCTTCCACATTCTCTTTAATCTATTATGAGCAGTGAATTATTCTGCAAGTTGATGAATTCTTCTGGTATGGTCCTGTACATTTCATTATCTGTCATACTAACAACTTGTGGTGCAATTTCTGGAGATAACGATCCCAGTTGACTGAAATGGCTTACTTTTATATTTTTGCCTTCTTCCATGAAAGGTAAAGGTTGTAGATGTAGTTGTTAAAGATTGCCAGTCAAACGCTTTGATACATGCAACTGGTGACCTTGATGAAAAGAAGAACTTAAGCAGCTTCGATTCAAAAATTAATGAAAAGGAAGCTGGTGTTGCTGCTACAGAAGACAGCACAGGCTTAAATTCACCCTTAAAGTTGGATGATCACAGAGCAAAAAAGATGATCAAATCCGAGCCAGCAGAGGTTCAAGAACCTGGGATTGCTGCTAACAATAAAATCTCACTTCCTTTGATCATCTCTCTCTCTTCTGTTACTTTTTTCTTTTTTGTTCATGATTTGATGCTTGTGATTTCAAATCAATAGCGAGCAGCGTTTGCCGAAAATGGAGACAAGGCGTGAAGCAATCGCTCGTTGGGAGAGAGAGAGAAGAGAGAGAGAGAGACTGCCAACATTAACGAAAGCGGAAGAACTCTATTTCTTTTTATTGGCCAACTGAATTTTTTCAACTGTGGGAGCCAGCTGTGCTTACAGTTTTAAACGTCCGTTTTAAGGAGCCGTTAGCCCATTCTCTTATGTGGGATCCACAGACAGGTGTCGTCATTTAGTGTTGCTAACAGGATCCGGCACCGGCTTTTGTACTCGGATCTTCTCAGTGTAGAGCTCTGGACGGGTCCATTCTTGACACCTGGCAAATAATGTTTGGTCTATGCGACCACTGAGGATAGCAAATCACACTCGTGGGTACCGATTTCTATTGGATCCGGGTCCAGCCTCAATCAAAGTGGGTTTAGACCCAGATTTGGAGGTATATATGAGAGGGTTCGTAGACTGTATTGTGATTTTCTAATCCCTAATACATGTACGGTACAATTCAACTTGTACTAATACAATGTGAACAGACTCAAACACGGGACATGACATGATCCAATCATACAATATGTTGCATGTGGTGCTCAAATGGGCCAAACGCAGCCTAAAGCATCATTAATTAGTAATAGAAACTGGTTGACCTAGAGGATGAGATGTTCTAAATATTAATGATGTCCTAAAGCATCATTAATTAGTTTTTTTAACTGATTCATTTGATTTAATTACTTCGTGAGAAATGGATGCCCTAGATTGGCTACTTCCTGTTTAAAGTGAATGTACACGTTAATCACTTCTTAAATGGAGTAATAGAAATAATAGAATCTGGTTGTCCAAGAGGACCAAGACAATACCATACCCTTAGAAGAAGATATGCGTTGGAGTGTTCATAATCAAGTTAGACTTGTAGTCAAATTATGGGAACCACCTCTCTTCATAATAGGATCTATCCTCATTTCCTTTTTGACAGTCCAAACTATAAATTTCTTGCGTTAGTTTGGGCTGCAAGCACGGATGATATTAATAATCTCTGTACAGCAAATGGCACCTCACTGGGATGATAAATTAAATGCACACCTCTTTTCTGCTTCTATTCACGCTCACCATATCTGTTTTTACTCTTTCTTTTACTAACATATATATATATTTTTTGGGGGGTTGCTGATATTGCCAAGGCAAGTATTCCTTTCTCTATACATACATATAACACAGCTGCAAGATAAAAAATATGAACATTTACCTGTCAAGTCTGACAGATTACCAATTATTTGCATCCGAATGACAAACCAGGATTGATGATCAAAGTACCGCCTTCTCGGAAAATCTGTCCAGTCCCGGTTTCCGACCGCAATTATCTGAAAATGTTCCTCCTAGAGGAGCAAGATGATACTGTCAAGAGATTCATAAAAGATTTACGCCAGATCAAAGTACACTTCCAAATTCCATATTACTACACTCCAAAATACAATGGTTGACCTCTCTTATCATAGCAACATCAACAAAATGTCTTTACCCATCTAGCAATCAATAAAAGGAACTAGTTACTGAAAAGGATTGTGGCATGATTCAAGATCCTCCGGAGCTTTTTCGGTTGAAGGATGCAGGAGATAACAGTTTTCAAGTCTTTAAGATTTGGACGAACAGGTGAGAATGTGAGATTTGAACTTCTCTAACTCGGCCAAAACCTCCTCTTCAGGCCTGTAAATCAAATCACTCATGCGCCAAATCTGCATGTAATAACATTAGGTCAGAGAAGATATCTACATATATATATATATATGATCTAGCACTACTATTAACAATCTCAAAGAATCCCAAGGATAGCACCAGTCCTATAAAACTAATCCGTGTAAGAATTATACATATAACAAAAGACAGGATCCAATATCAACCGGTTTCCAAATATCCGATCACGCTATTTACAAGTCATTATTTTATTTTAAAAAATCATAATCTTTTGCAAACAAATCACATTTTCCTTTATAGGCATCAACTGTAGGTACTTGTTTTTCAGACCAGACTTCAGGAGGGAAAAATAAAATATATACAGCTCGAGTACAGATCATGTATCTATCATATCAATCAACCAATAGTGAACATAAGCTAATAAATAATTTATCAAGTAAAACCAACAAAAAAATATCATAGCATGAAAGCCTATCAAGCAAACCCTACAAAAAGACGTGCATAGCATTAGAAAGCTTGGCTACACAACTTTACAGGGGAAACCTAACTTCAAAATCCCAACACCATTCAAGACAACAAAATTCAGAAAAAAAAAAAAAGATTTAAAAGATTAGACTGATCACCAGCAGTACTGATACTGTACTAGCCAGTCCACGCCAGTATGGTTCGACCGGATAAATCCCATTGTCAGTAAAGGCCTGGGACATCTTGAACAATGAAAAAGGTCGTATGTTTGTAATACTCACTACTGCAGGACATGTTCTAAGCAGAAACATGTCAGAAGCATAGAGGAATATAACAAATTATAATAATACTATATTATAATTTTAATGTAAAAACAAATTGACATCTACTCAAAGGATTCATTTTTATTGTCAACAGAAGCTCGAGTAAAAATATTTTATTTTAAAAATTCTTTATTTCAAAAAGGATTAATTAAAAAAAACACTGTTAATCTCTTGTCAGTTACTATCTTCTAAAACATTCTCAAAAGACTTAAATGGCACCAAGTATTTAGTTACTTCATGTACAATGTAGGGGTATTTTTTTGAAAGAAGTTGATTCTTGCCACTTCCAAAGATGATCCTTTCTCTTTATATATGTAGTATAGATATCTTATATGTGCATGTTAACATTTGATCTTAAAGCAGGGGTAATCCTGTCATTACAAATCATTGTTTTACAAGAAGAGGAAGAAAGATGATAACCATGAGTGAGTTTCTCTCTTTCTCTCAATTGGTGAGTTGTAAAAGGGAACCACGCCAGTAATATGCACTCTTATCATGTTGATTTATCACTAATGCTTATCTGCAGTCATTCTTCCTATTCACCAAGTTGAAACAGTAGGATCAGCACCCACTTAACCAAAAGAATTCTCCATCAGCACACATCCGGATGAGTTTCAAAATATTTCCATGTTCCACTTTCTCCATAGAGCAAATTTAGAATATTAGATTGCTCCATCCTAGGAAACCTTATAGCCCCTTGCTGGCCCAAACTGCCCATTCAATGAATTAGGGATGATGGAGAACCTTAATACCCTCATCTCTCAAAACAACTCTTTGTTATTCCCCAACTAAACTTTAATAAAACCCTTATAAATATAAATTAATTTTGTAACCGACCTCATTTACTCATGTCACCGCTAATAAAACCCTATTAATGACAACTTCAGAACTACAATTACAGATTGAAGGCTTAACAAATGCAGGGGAAATTGATTGATCAAGCAAGAGAATTCCACATTACCTGTAATGTTCCACCTCCACCAGTGCTTCCACAATCATCCGACACACTCACAATCGTCCACGGATCAGATGAGTTCCAATGGAAGTCAACAACTTTATCCCTGCATGCAAACATGAAGTAAATTTTTTGAGAAATAAGACAATAAGAAACACTAAGGGGCCATTTGGGAAAGCGCAAAATATATCCAGGGGATTAAAATGAGTCGAGATGCTACTGGCAAAGCCAGATAACTGTGCAGACAAGACACTTTCGGACACTACTGCAGGATTATGTTTAGAAAAAGGCACTGAACTAAATAGATTCCTTAATCCTTAGTTCAAAGACCTGTCCTTGCATTCCTGAACAACTTAAAAAAAGGGAGAAACACAAATCGAAAGTAGCAGGCACCACTTAAGTAATTATAATTACTATTGACACAAACAGTAAAAAGATAAGCTCATGCATAAACAAGACAGATGAGGAACCACAAAAAAATTTAACAGCAGTGAGGGAGGAACTTCACACCTATGGCCAGCATGCTGGAAGAATAAGCCTGGAGGAGAATTTGGCATTCTCTTTCCAACACCCTCTTTCTTCTTACCGACCTGAAACAAGTAAAGCATGGAAAGTTTGCAAAAATAAATAAATAAGATGCATAAATCAGAAATTATGACACACTGTGCAAACTGCAAGCATCAAACAATGGGTGTGAGTTTCAAATGAGAGAAAATTAAATGAATCCACATCAACGCCAATCAAAAGACTTGAGCCACCTAGTCGGGGTCAACAGCATGAATTAAGTCCATAATACAGAAACCATATTTCATGCACACATGTATTAAAATCACTTCTGATCTCAGACTGTTCCTTATAACTTCTTTTAGCCCTCGGTAGCCCTTTCCTACCCAAAACCACCAACTCAATTCTTTAGGCACTCTATAATACGCTTTTTCTAGATCAACAAAAACAATATAATGGTCTCTCCTCTTCTTTATAAACTTCTCCACCAATTGTCCAAATAAAAACATAACCTTAATGGTAGAATTTCCTAGCATAAACTTAACTGATTTTCTAATATCCAAGCCATTTGGCTTAACTTTCATTTCATCACTATTTCCAATAATTTCACCATATGACTCACAAAATTAATTTAATAATACCTAAGACAATTTTAAACATCTCCTTTGTACTTATATATGCATACTATAATATGCTTCTCCACATCTAGCATTTTCCTAGTCCTCAAAAGCGCTATTCAATAATTGTCATCTTGACCAAAGCTTCCTTCACTTCAGTAACATTAATCCAACAATTATAGTAGTGTGCTCATCGCCATAATGCCAACATCTCCACATAATCTAGAGTTCTCTACATGTTCTCCATTTCACAATTTTTGAAAATATTCTCTCGACAATTCTTCATCCTCTTTCAAGACTTGTCCAATTGTCACTTTTAATACATCTAACTTGGTCTCCTGTATCCCCACTCTAAGTTCTGCAACATATTTCCCACCCTTTTATGCACCAAACTCTTTTGCACTAAACAGATTATTAAGGTTATCATATGCTTTTTGTAGCGTTACTTATTAACTACTTTGTTTATTTTTTTGCACTTCCTTTACTTTTCCAAGTTTTCCTAGCTTTTGCTTATTTAAAACTCCTCTCTTCAACAACTTTTTCTCTCTTCTTCGATGAACAACAAACATATATTAAAAAGGAAGAGAATATACAAGAGATAAGGCAACCAAACAAGATAGTAGCCTCCATCAAGAGAAAAAAACAACAAAGAAAAAAACAAGTATTATAAGACTCAAACTAAGATCGAGCTAAACACGTCCTTCGAAGATAACCCCACAAATAATCCTCTCTAGTAGCCCCTCGCTTAGGCAACTGATCTGTTAATTCACTAGCTGACCTATGCCTATAGAAGAAAGGGATGTTCATCCCAGAGGCCAAGAGCAAACTTGTGCACCAGACATCCAAGAGACAATAGCAGCCAAGTCTCTCTTCACCTCGATATCCATGGATTGCATCCTCTTGGCTTCTCTCACACCCAAACGAAGGTGAAGACCTTAGATCTCATAGCATTCCTCCCACCAATGACGCCTAAGGCATGAAAAATAGTAAACTGGCAATTCTAAAAATGCCGCCAATGATTGAACTTACCCAAGAGAGTCGTAGCCCTTCTCTTTCAGTGGGCAAGGGTTTTTCCAAAGTTTTGTGATGATGAGTTGGCAGATTTTGTGAATAGATAAGGTGAGTTGTAGATGAGAGTTTATTTGTGGAACGGGGCGTTGACATCTGGTTGGATGTTCTTACTTGTGCATGACATGCTTGGTCTGTAATCGTTTTTCATATTTATATAATATCACAACTTTACTTGTCAAAAAAAAAAAACCACAAACCCAAGAGCTTAGGGTAAAAAACAATGTACCTGTGGCAGGCTAAGATTACTCGCAAGACTCCTCAAAAATCCTCAGATTTCTGCCCAGCTGAAATGACCCATAAAATGAGAAAGAACTGAGCTCGAACATCATTCTGTCTCCTATGTTACACAATTCTTCTACTCACCCCAAAGTATCTGCGTCGGATTCTTCATTGTCCAATTTTTCTAACAGTTATTTCCTCTATTCCAAAAAGATGCCTCTTATATCATCATTATATACTTAATTATCAAGTTTTAAACGTGTAAAGCTGATATTGGTATATAGGTAGTATCATATTTTGGTACTCCTTAGCTCAAATAAGTTCAAAATATAGTGTCTAGACCGAGTCCCCGTATCATATGATATGGGGGATAGATGAGTCTTAACACCTAGACACACAATCGAACCCAACACTTGCACCCAAGTCCATGTGACATTGTCTACCTTGAATCCCGAAACAAGGAAATATCCATTGACAAAAGAGATCCAAAGTATCCAAAATCCTCCCGTCATAACCCACTCAACCCCTAAACCCACAAGTAAAAGGCTCCACAAATGATTGGCCACTGCGCAATATAAGAAGTAATAATCCACCGACTCATCGTGATCTAGGCACAAAATGCAAACTTTAGGTGAGAAGGGTAGGTACTTCCTCTAAAGGGTGTCACAAGTAGAGCTGGCAATTTCCAACCCAATCTGTCAACCCATCCAAGTTTTAGTGGGTTTGGAATCACATTTTCTACCCGTGTGGTCAATTTATGTTGAATGTTTCCATCCCACAAAATAAACGGGTCAGGTTTGGGTTAGCCCATCAGGTTATTATACTAAATATTTTATAGATTTAGTAGATCTTAAAGATGCATAGCAATTATACACACGCACACACACAAAATAAGTGTCAAGGTATTTCCTTTCACCCTTTTCCTCTTCCTTTCTCTCTCATATGATAGAGCTGGGATACTGGAGGTTGGAGCATCATAGAAATAAAGAACATTGTAAGTTATAGTGCATTATTATCGTTTATATACGATTATAGAGAAAAATTGAGTATTAAATCACAATCTTATTGTAACTTGCAATCAAGTTTATTATACAAGACATTAGAGGAGGTATTTAAAAATAAATAATAAAAAAGTAGTAAAATTAAACATGTCAGACGGGTCAAACAAGTTGGATGCGGGTTTGTCATTTCATCAACCCGTTTATTAATTGGCCAGGTTTGGGTTCAGTGCCAAGCCATTAATACTCCCTCATCAAACCGACCCAAAACCGCTTGATTACAACCTCTAGTCACAAGCATTAATTCTGAACAACAAAGTAGTCCAAACAAAAGCTTCTATTCTAGGGGATAATTTCGGTTTCCAAATAGGCACGTTGCTAGAAAAAGAGGCTGGAGGCATGCAACTACTGCTCTGAATGACAAGGAAAAATGAGCTGGTGGAAAAGATCCCTCTCGGGTCTGATTTTCAAAATCGGTAGTCTTGAGAACTAGGGTTAATAAAAATGTCTAAGAAAGCGAAACATCACAGCCAGGTCAGTAAGATCAGCTGGTCTGAGATCTCATCTAAAAGGAAACGATCCACTCTAGACCAGAAGACATGTTAGCAAAACCCAAGAATCCTTGGAAACAACCAGGTAAAAGAAAAGAGATGACAAGGGGTTTCCCCCCAATACATATCAGTCCAACAATCAATATGGACCCCAGAGCCAACTCCAAACCGAACCAAATGGTTCAATAGAAGATATGTCCCTTGGAAACCCATGTTTCTCTTGAACATATTTTTGAACCTCATCACTTCACCAATTCTTAGCGGGATCAATAGTTTTTCTCAAGATTCTGCCAAGACCTCATTTCCAGCTCTTTCATTATAGATAGTCATTTCAACCCACAATTGTCTAGGTTCCACTTCTAGATCCCATATTCCTAATATCATTAAATTATTTTAACATCAATTTTTTACAAAACCAATCTTAAGGTGCAAGCCTCGAGGCACGAGTGAGCTTCACAATCATGCATTTATACTACAAAATAAAGACAAAACACATAATAAATCAATTAAAAATAATAAAAACATAAAATTAGCAAAGGAGTAATGAAAAAGATATTGCAAATTAGTTCTTCAATCCCTTCAACGTTTACTAAGGACCACTGAAGTAACCTTGAAATAGTTTAAGAACCCTAGATACCTTCAACTTAACAATGAGTTATAACTTTAAAACATGCAAATAAAACTAATTTCATCCTCATTTTTAGTAAATACAACCTTATTTTTACTTAATATATGTGAAGCAAGCCACAAACATAAGATGACCTCAAGATGTGATGCCTGAGCCTCACCCTTAATGCATAAGCATCATGAAATAAGTCTCTTAAGGCACAGACCTCACAAGTCACAACTAAGCCGTGAGGCATTCTTCTTGAGCCTCATCTTGATGTGTAAGCCAAACACCTTTTAAAATAGTCAAGCATCCCCTTAATGAGTCACCAATAAACCTGTGATATTAGGTGAACCCTACTTTCATCACATATCCAACACTAAGTATTTGCCCATCTAAGTCGCTGCATTCCGTGAATCCTACTTTCCTGAACTAGCTTCATCACTCTTGCAATGTGAGAACCCTTGCCTACTAACCTGTGCAACACGTTTGCAGTGAGCCGTCTCCAAAGAATACCCATGAGCCTAGAGCGGAACAACCAACCGCATTAAACGGTGTGGTGGTAAAACTCATAAGCATAGAAATTGCCATACCATAAAGCATGACAAAATGTAGTCCAAAACCCGTGGAATGGCTAACTATAATACATTATCATTCATCTAGGTCCAAACAATTCACCTCTAGCTGTCAACCATTCTAAAGGTTTCATATCAGAAGTCTACTCACACAAAAGTTGCTTGACGCAACAAAGTTGTCATTGGGGAGTACCAAGTCATCATTCAATGCCAAACTAGGTAAATCTAGAATCTCTATTCATTCAGTCTGACATATTCTCAGACTGCACAAATTGCAACCAGGGTTTTAGTAAAGTTTATTAAACTAAAGGACTAATCAAAGATACACATACGTACATGAGTGAGCCCACAAGTGTAAAGTAAGAAAGGTTGTCATGGCTGTAGAAAAAGGCTCCTCACCTTCTCATGATCCCAGACGTTTAAGAATCCATCCTCTGCAGCACTTCCAAAGACAGATGACTTGTCCGGAGACCACTGGAAAATGAAATAACAGTGAATTACAAAAAGAGTGATGAAACAAACTTTCCCTACTGCTATATCGGTTCATTCATTAATCATTATATATAAAAAGCAAAACCCAAAAAAAGTATCTCATACCTGCACGCAAAGAACAGCAGCCTTGTGACCTTCAAATTTATAGATTGGTGATCCAATTCCACCAGATGTGAGGTTGCGGCGGTCAAACATGCGAACAGTGTTATCGGCGGACCTAAAGACATAGCAAGGGAGCAAAAAAGATAACATATGTGTGACATGCACTGTTTTCATTATTTGATATACGTAATAGCATACCCAGTAAGAATAAGGTTTTCGTCATGGGGATTCCAATCAACACAGTGAAGATCAGCATTATGAGCTTTTTCTACCTGGCAAATCAAAGATAAAACACATCAAACAGAATTCCATTATCTACAGTGCCTTGTATCAAACCCATAAATAACTACTGAAATAAGGTTTTTTCCTTTTCTTCATTGTTTTGCTCCCATTGCTTTTAGCACTTTACCAAAACATTGGTCGCTGTACTTTTTTCTTCTCATCTATGTATACTTTCATAAATTATAAAAATCAATAAATAAAATAAGGATATGTAAACAGCCTACTCGCTTCCACCAGTAGGAGATGATTCATGTTAAATGAAAGTAGAAGAGAATACAAGTTAGGGTTGAGAAAATAATCATTAAATACTTCATTACTCCATATTTGCAAGTTCACCCACAATAAAGTACACCATCATCCAATATAGAAAAGAAGTAAATGAGCCTTAAATTGAAAGAAATGCATGGAAGGCATGTCACCTTGATAGCTGGACTAGAGCCAGCCCGTGCATCCCATAGTATAAGGCAAGTATCATCTCCTACGCTACAAAACTCCTGGGCACTTCAACACAATTATGAAAATGATGTCAACAACCAGAAATTACATGAAAAAACCAAAACACTGCAAAATAGAAGGGAAAAGATTCAAGAAAAGTTGGAATAACTTCTTCCTCTGCTAAAAATAGGAACAGCATCAATGACAAATAGATGATATAACATTTAAGAATCAAAGAAAATGGCTAATAAAAATAACTCTGTGCAAAATGAGATGGAACCAAAAAGCCATGCATTAACAAGTATAGGACAAAATTAAATGTCTAGACCAATGATTTTACACACCAAGGCTTGGCGAGAGGTGCTTAACATGACCAAAGAGTGAGGCGCAAGTCTCACAAGATATGATGCTTGAGCATCATTTAAGTCTCACACCTGAAGGTGCAAGTATCATGGGACAAATCTAAAATGAGCATCATGCAACAAGCCTCACACTTGGTCCATGAACCCGTTTCCTTTAACCTTGCCTTGAGGCTCACATGCCTTTCAAAACGCTGATACACACTATATGTGTTTGATTGGTGGGGCGTTCTGAGCAGTGTGCATGGCGATATACCCATCTTGTCCATCTGGCTTAGTCCTTATGCAGGGATTGGAACATCTTGTTCCATCTGGTGTCTCGGGGGGACAACTTGGCGGCGGAGGCTTTGGCTAGAAGGGGTGTGGGGAGGACTGTAATGCTCGAGGGGATCCTAGATTTGGAGATGTTACAGGAGAGGGTTTGATGGACCTTGTGACCTAGGTTGGATGGTGGTTTCTACTGAGGGTGGGCCTTCTGTTTTCAGTTATGTGATTTGCTGTCCCTGGACCCTCGGCTGGAGAGTCTCTCTTCAGACGGGGTGTTTATGTATGTGTTGTTTCCTCTTTTCTTTCCCTCATATAATTCATCATTTATCAAAAAAAAAAACTATACGTGATTGATATACCTGGCTCATGGTCATTATACCAGCCACTATAATGGCTCATAACAGTTAGAAAGCAAAGGACCATTAGGTTAATTTGAAATATAATGATCACCATTCAGTTATTTTAATACTAATGACTATTTAAGACTATTCTAATAACATTATATTGTATTTATTTATTCAATCCTTACCTTTTAATATTTAAATAGTGGAATGTCTGGAGAAAAACAGCCTTATTTTGTACCAGCATTATTTCCATTATAATGGTAAATAACAGTCTAGAGCTCACACTGTTATGACCATTAGTAGTGTTATTTAATACCAAGAATAGACAAAAGACCATTTCAGTCACCTTGAGGGACAGAACTGCACATCTTCAACAGTATCCTCATGCCCTTGGTAGATCCCCCGTGGGCCAATAGAAGGGCTGTCAGCAGCTTTATCACTACCACCACCAACCTTAGAGGCATGTTTAATGCTTGAACCCCCTGATCCAGGTGACTTCGTGGAACCCGGGTCTGCTGCCGAGGCTGATATGTGATCATGAATACTCCATAAAACCACGGATTTGTCCTTCCCTGCCAAAAGAACAACTAGTAAATAGACGAAGTCAATGCTGAACAACAAACAGAACAGGATTATCATAGCCGAGGCAGAAAGGTCAATGAAAGTTCAGGACTCCAAATAATTCTTCAAGATATATATCAATCACTATATTCATAAACTTCCATGATGCAATTTCATATTTCAGAATCTGCATGTTCAACAATACTCCATACTCCAAACAAGATAAATAAACCAATACTAACATTCCAAACCCCCATGCAAAATACAAATTAGCTCATTGTGGAAACTGTTGAGAGTTTCAACATAAGATTTGTCATGCTATTAGTGTGGTAGTTCAATTACTATGGCATACCTTTATAAGAAAGTTATCATATTCGTTCTTCTTTATACAACACATCCGTAGAAACAAGGTGTTGTTTCTCAATACCTCATATTTTCGGAATTGGTATGCCATAATTTATGCAAGTTATCACAAAGTCTTTGCTGGAAAAAAGAAAATATATTACTAAAAGCAAAAACTATCCAACCTCCAGAGAGTACAAACGGTTCAGTTGGGCACATGGCAAGTGCAAATTCAGCATTATCTTGATGGCCAGTCAATATCTGAAAGATAAGGAGGCTACAGTCAACTGGAGCATTAATTAAGAAGCAATGCGCGTACAATGCAGATATAAACTATGGCGTCATAAAAAATTCTCAAACGGCATTTAACTGCTATTTGTCTTCAGTATAAACTTATATTTAAAATGAAGCACTTATTCAATCCTCTTCTACTTAATATAAATGCAAAAGCAATAATAATGACTGATTCAAAAATGAAAACTTTGACATCATTCAAAAGATGATAAAAGTGTAGTATTGAGATTTGCACAAAACAAACCAAATCTGGACGAGAATCGGCAGCTCCCAGAACAGCATGACGATTAGGTTGGGCCTCAACGTCCCAAATAAGAACCTGATTAAAAAGCCCCAGGAGCCTTAACCACATTAGACTTTGGCAGTTGAATAAACATTAAAATCAATGGAAACCAATACAACCTAAAGGACTAACATCAATGACGTACAAAATAATCCATGGAAAAATAAGCACATAAAATTCTTACATCAGGACTATCAGTATGTGTGGCCACTATTTTACTATTCTGGGGGAGCTCCCTGATCCTATTTACCTGCAAAGTCACAATTATCAATTACTCTGGTGAACATCATGCCCCTAGCTTGATATTGCATTAGAGAAAAAAGGCAATTCCATCATTTGGAGAACACTAGAGTAGATATTAATGATAACGCATCAGGTTGGTATTGGATATTGATTAGTGAGTTAATGCTCAACCCAAACCAGCCCGTTTGTATCTATATTCTGCATTTGGAACCAGAAGAAGTGACTCGGATTTCTTATGAGAAAATCAAATGTGAAACAGAAAACACAGCTCCATTATCAAGAAAGAAACAAGGGAAAAAATGGTACGGTAAATAAATACATTAAAGTGAATCATACCTCTCCAGGATGTATAATGGTTTTGAACTTCTTTACAAAGGGAGAACGTGCTTCTTCATTGAACTGAAAGATCAGCAATTAGATGGCAACCAAAAAATAAGGAAATACAGAGAAAATTTCATGAAAATATGACAAAAAAATGGTAACAGAAGAAAAAAAAATGATTACATATTTGCAAGCACCTGTGATATGTGCTCTGCAGCTGCAACCCTAGGCTTAACAATTTCACAATTTGCTATGACGAGAGTATTCGGAACACTACCATCAGTCTGGACAGAAAAAGTGTAACAGAAATTTAATAAAACAAGAGTCAATTGATGCATCAAATAACAAGAAAAACTGGAAAATAAAGCTTGCATTGAAGCAACATCTAAAGAAGTAATATCCCAATAAAACATCAATAAGGGTATGTTCACATACAACAATCCTTAAAGTTAAACTTGGGGCAAATACTTCTCAACCATGTCCTTAAATAAAACAACGAACTGACGGAGAATAATAAATCAATCTATGAATGCCCCATCAACTGTAATCAATCAGAACTGAATTCAAACAGATGCTTTAAATTTTCTGAATCAATAGTTTCTCAAAAATAATGGAGTATGATGTACAAAAAATTAAAGATTAAGGAAAACTAATCATCACTCTAGAACTTTAAACAAATCGCAACGAGTATCCAAGTAGTCACAGTAACACATAAATCTAAAGAAGAATCAAAATTACCTGTTCCGAAAGGTAAAGACGTTGGCGATTTTTGTAAGTCGCTTGCTCGAGTTGTGGACCCCACCTGCCAAATCGAAGAACAAAATACAAACAGATATTAAGGCTTTAATACCAAATCAAACAACGAGGAAAAAAAAAAGTACTTAAACAAAGCGTAACTGATTGACATGCAGCTACTACTCTATTTTAAACTAGAATCTGATTACTATTGTTTAATCGATCAGGAAACATCTGACAAACAAGAAAAAAAAATCTTTAAAATGCTTTTAAAAAAAAATAGAATCAAATCGATGAACATATCTGCAACCATCAAGATATCACAAGTACAAGCAACCCCAGAAAATTAAAGCTTCTTAGTTCCTGTTTCTTCCATTATTATAGTAGAATGGAACGGTATGAGGTCACCATGGAGTGATAAAACGAAAAACCAGACGCAGTTGATGAATACAAAACCCTAAAGGAATTGAAGCAAAGAAGCAGAAAACCCTAGACATACAATCTTAGAGAGAGAGAAGGAAATACGAACCGGCAAGAGAGAGAGGGCCAGACAAGGTTGTGGTTGGCGAGCCAGTCGTAGAGGACGGGAACGAGAGACTTCCACTGAGTATACCTATCGTCCACCGATGGTTGTCCGGCTTTCCCTCTATCCTTCATCTTTCGTTTTTCTCCTCTTCTCCCGCTCTTATTCTCTTTTTTCCCTCTCGCGCTCTCAAAAAACGCAAATGCAGATGCAAGTCCAGAGAAAGACACGAGTCACTTGACTTTAAAGAGGAAAAAATGATTTCATTTCTCCTGTTCCAAGAGCGTCCGGCCATCCTCTGCTCCACCGCAGGATGGCCAACGCGTGTCACTCCAGCTCGCGTGCTATGCACGCAAACCACTTAGCGCATAAACGTCCGTTAACGCTCGACGTTTTTTTCTCTTTGCAATTAAAAAAAGAAAGAAAAAAAGGAAAACAAATCTCTCTTCCCGACCAAAACAAACAAGTATCATAGTTTTTTCTTGCCAAAATAACAATAAAAACGCCGTCGACAAAACTAAGCCTACGTTTGGTAATGCTTAGGCTTTCTTGGTGTTTGAAGCAAAAAAGCATAAGCAAATTTTCTGCTGTTGAAAAGATCTTTTTATGAAGCAAAACTGTTTAGTAAGCATTTACTTTACCGTTAAAAAGCAAAAAAACAAGTTTGATAGCAATAAACTAATAAATTATTTTTTTTATATTATATTATTATTTTAAATTATACTTCTCTATAATTAGTGGTTGTGGTGGTGC
>JAUPMG010260618.1:0-20568 GCA_031762675.1 Pachysandra terminalis
TCTCTGGGTGGTCGTCAGTAGAGGCATCGGTGGATCAAAGGCTGCTGAATAGCTGATTTTTCATAGAAATTAGTCTCTGTCGGCAGAGGCATCGGTGGACCGAAGACTGTCGATCTGCGCGATTCTAGGACTTTCTTGGTTTTTTCTACGAGTTTTGAAATCCAACTTTTTGCATTCTAATACATTCAAAATCACTTGTAACCACTTCTAGAATTTCGAAAACATCAGTGAACAAGATTAGAATATTTAAAACGCATTCAAACAACGATTTAACCATTCAATCAATCGATAAAATCATATATTCATTATATTCAAAATAAGTGCATTGATCTCAATCAAAGACTATGATCACCCCTACGCAACTTACCTAATTCGAATAGAGTCTCTTAGCACTCTCAGGAACACTCTTCATCTTGCGAATAAGGGTTACAACAACCAACTCGTCCACGTGCTTCGGCTTCGACGTTCTCCACGAAAATGTCTTCTTCTTCCTTTTTTCTCTTCTCCAGCCACTCACAAGGGTTCAGATCTAAAATCCTAAAACAATAGGAGAGAATGAAACCCTAATTCTCTTTAAACCTATTCCAAAACACAAACCAAAACTTCCAAAAACTAAGCACGTTCCCTTTGGGTCGTGCGTTCAAAACGGAAGCTCCTATATTTGTTTTGATTCATTTCAAATCAAAACCACATACTATTTATAATATTTAAATAACCCCAACTAATAAATAGTAATACATATTAATCCAATTAGCATTTAGAATAAAACATATATAATAAATAAATGCGGAAAAATGCCCTAAATCTGAAAAAATTTAAATCATTATATGTGGTTATTCTCTTAGTGGATTAGGTCATTAAAAACCCCAAATTCAACTAATCAAAGAACAAGTGTGCATATATGATCAATTAATTACTAGAGCAATCATGTGAAAACACTAATAATATGTAATATCTTGATAGAAATAATACAAATACTAAACCCTAATACCCCTCAATAATACATCATGCATCTACACTTTCTAGCAAACCCATCAACTATAAATCACATATGTAAAGAAAAGATTATGTAGGAACTTGTAGATATTATAAGGAAACATCATTAAAGAATATGTAAGACATAGGAAAGTTTCATACAATCATAGAATAAACTCATCATAACACATCCATCCTACCCAACTCTTATAACTTTTCTAGATTGACCCCTTGTGTTGATTCTTCTTCCTCTTGAATTTATCTTCACTAACTCTAGGCTTCTAGGGTTTAGAGAGGTTAAATCTCTTCTCCCTAAAGTTTCCCACATTTTTCTAAGCTCTCGCTCCTAGGTTTAGACTCGCCTAAAAGTATTATTTTTATAATATTAAGTGTTAGGAACCACCTAGAGTCCTAATACAACTAAATACTTATATTTTTGGCTTCTAGAGACTCCTACCACATCTCTAGATCCTATCTTCTAGCACTTATTATCTCTACAAGAATTTCAATGTATTTTAGAGTCCAATTAATATCTAGGCCTTAAGGGAATTCCTTAAGCCCAATAAGACACTTAACATAATTAACTAAAGTCCATAACTTATTACTTAAACACTCATTAATTCAATTAGACCCAATTCCTTTAAATTAAGCCCAAGATTACCCAATGCTAATTAGTTAAGCCCCAAATGATATATTATGCTATAAAGTGTGATCAAACAAAATCCTCATACAAATCACCCAATTTTAAATTTCAAACACTTTAAAAAAAAAATTTCAAGTACAACATGGGTGCATCTCTTCAGTAGGATATGGGGATGAGATAGCAGGCTCAGGCTGAGCCGAAGAGAAAAGTAGTAGTGGAGACTAGGGTGCAAGGATTCAATGGCTGGAGAAGCTCAAGAAACTGTCACCATCGACAGTTGAAGGGACTATCAAGCCATTAAAGGACTAGGAATGGATTATATCTATAGATAAGGTCTTTCGGGCCATAATCTATCTTGGGGATCAAAAGGTTAGATTAGTTGTGTTTATGCTAAATGGGGAGGCTTAGCATGGTGGGAGATGGTAGAGAGGACTATAGAAGGTGAGATGACTTGGAATGGGTTCAAGCTGCAGTTCCCTGATGCCTACTTCCCTAATAGCTACAAAAGGTTTAAGGTTATTGAGTTTCTGAAATTAAAACAAGGCTTTATGACTATGGTTTAGTATGAGGCTCAGTTTGCAACCTTGTCTAGGTTAGCATCCCATGTCATAGCAGATGAGGAGGATAAGGCAGCGAAGTTTGAAGAGCGGTTGAGGGTACCATTAGATCTAATGTGGTACCGAAGGGGTTTAGGACCTATGCATAGGTGTTGGAGTGTGCACATAATGGAAAGAAGGATAGTGATAGGTATTTCTAGTAGAGGGAGCATAGACACAAGAGAAGTGCATCTAGTAGGTATGAGGATAGGGATTCAGACCATAGTAAGAAGAAAAAGTCTTTGGTTGTAGCAACGATACCGCCAGTACAAGGGCAAATGGTTCAGTGTTATAATGTGGAGAAAAGGGGCATATCGAGAAAGACCGTCCTCGTCCGAAGAGAGCAGCAGCAGAAGCCAATAGATCAGCCATTACTCCCATATGGCAAAGTGCACTTGCTACCAAGGATGCAAATACATTTGGTACAGCATCAAGTACGTTCATATGACCCTTGTGTGGGGCAAAAAAGGACTAAAATTACAACCAACTCCTAGTTATCTAAGGATCCCTAATAAGACCTGTAATGACCTAACTCCACTAAGAGAATTTTCCATTTATTTATAATAGTTATTTGAATATTTAAATAGTTTTATGAGTTAATTAGATTTAGGGGAATTTTTGTAACATAACATTTAAAATGGTGGGCCTTTGTGTTAATAATTGTTTATTGGGATAAACTTAGTAATTAGCAACTTTAGTGTAAAAATCTGAACTTTTACAGGGATTAATTTATAATTAATGAAAGTATAGGAGTTAGAATGTAATTAAAATAGGGGTGAATTTGAAATTTTTTAGAAGCTAGTTACATATTTGACTTTGACTGTTTGTGATTGGTGGGTTGCACAATAGGAATCCAAAGTGCTTCACAAACAATCACAACTCTTTAAGTTATAATGTGTAACTAAGTTATGTTAGGAACATTTTTAATCATAATTTAAAACCTAATAACAATATAACATAAAGTAATTAATAAATTAAAACTATAGGTTATGAACAAAGGACATTTCAGCTTAAATAGAAAACTGGTTTAATTGATTAAACTAAAACTAACCAAACGGGACCTAGCTCTAATAATTAATTAGTTGGACTTAAGTAAATCCCAATAAGATAAATCCCACCTAAACTTAAGCCCAATTAGCCTAATCAAATAACTAATTTTCGTGCCAATTAAATAATAATAAATTAATGATAAGTTATAATACAACAAGGACATTAAAGTAAGGTTAGAACAACTACTAATATTCCTAATACGATTAGAAGACTTAAAAACAATGGTTAGGATTAATTACACTAATCTATAGGTCAAGATTAAAAGACAAAGAACCTAATCTAATCAGGATAAAGGTTATATAAGACTAATCATTAACTTACACTAGAATTAGAACACCTCCCATCTAAAGGCTGTAAATTAATTAATCCAATCTAAGGGCTACGACTAGAAACCTAATCCTAAACTAACTTAAACTCAAGACTAACTAGGAGACAAGATTAATATCTATGTAAACACTGGTTTGGTCATCCAAATCATTAAACCTAAAATCCAAGTTGATTGCTGGAGCTAAGAAGAGGAAGAGGAATAGTTCAGATTTGAACTGAGAAGAAGAAGAGGAAGATTCAGCACGTCAAGCAAGGTAAGTAATTTCGATTACTCTATATTTTTTGTTTGGATTAGGTGATATGCCATATTCTTTGAATATGACATAGCTCATCGAATTCAAAATCAATCGTCAACTGTTTTTCATAAAACTTAAGTTTTCTACTCTTAATCAATCCAAGCAAGGTAAGTTTTGATTTTGAGTGCTATTTTAGTTGGGTTAGTTTCAGATTTGAATTTAAATTTGAGTTTCTATTGTATAAAATTGCTAAATATGTATTGAAATATAAAAATCAAGTGAAATAAATTTTCTGGGCTAACCGGCAGACTGTCGGTGTGCCAGCTAGCCTGCCAGTTCACCCAGGTGGGATCCAGCAGACCTACCGGTGTGCCGATAGCCTGTCACATGGCCATGTTTGTCTGTGAATTGGAAAACCGGCCTTTGCCTAGCCTACCGATGTGCCACTTAGCATACCGGTGGCTACCCTAAGAATTTTTGGAAAACCCCACTCTCTGCCTAGGATGCCAGATGGACAACCGGTGTGCCGGTTACCTTACCGATCAGCCTTAGACTCTGATCCTGTTGTGTTTGGGTCCATGCCTAGGCTGCCGGTAGACCAACTGGTGTGCCGGCCAGCCTGCCGGTCAGCCCAGATTTGGGTGATTTGTTGGAATTCATGAATATACTTATTGTTTGCTTGTAGATAGTTAATTGTATGATAATTATGATTGATCTATGACACTAAGTGATGGCTGAATTAACTGCTTTATAATTATATATGTTGAATCACACATTATGTATAATTTGACTGGATGGACTACCATGATGACATATACCATGTTATGAACTTCATATTGTATATTAAGAATTATTACACAATTGTACACTGGATTGCGTGATTAGTTAATGTGCACTAACACCACACATGCACAGCATAACCAAGTTGCCTTGTTGACCATATTCTGGTCATAGGTAGACTTTACCTTCAGAATTCACTTCTGTTGAAATTCTAATCAGACTTGAGTGAATCGTGATTTAGACATCATGATTTGATGAAGAAGTCCCGGATGGACTGAAATAGGTTGAGGGAGACATGATCCCAATATACCCCATTATATTCATCTCGATAAACGTATCATAATACGTGACGGATGCCGAGTGAAATTATGTTAGTAGATCGGCTAATGTATGGATCACAAAGGAGTACACCTACGTGGCCCCTTGGGATATTCCCTATGATTAAAATAACAGAGGCGCTTATGACCTCTAGGTCGAAGCTCCTAGAAACTATAATGCGCACATAGAATAGTTCAATTATCACATTACCGTATATAGGGGGATGAATTCACTACGGTGGAACATTCTTTGGTATTGGACTTAGATCGGATGTGGAACATACACTAATCGAATGCCAAACAGCATACATGTTGCACAGCATATATCTTTGAATAGATCACACTTGGTGATAAACCCCTTTCTTTTATTTCTGCAAGAGGCATTGCATTCATTAATAATTGAACATGCATTCATATTGCAATGCATCACTCTTTCTATGATCATGTTTATTACATATTATTTTCTGTCTTGTTTATGTTATATCATTAGGTAGTGGTATTGACCTTATTCCAATTAAAAATGTATTTTAATTGTTTTACTTCCTGGGCTAAGTGTAACTGACGCCTTTGCACAATTTCAGGTAATTTAGTTGAAGAGTATGTTAAACCGTACACTTTTTGTGAACATTGCTCGATTTGATAAAGCGTGGAGTGATTTTCTACTTAGAGCTTTCTATTGGATTTATCGGCTTATTTCTTAGATTAGATATGATGTATAGTATTAGGGATTTGATTTAAACTTGAAAATAGATTTAATTATTTTCCTTTCTGCCGCTATTTCACTAGTTGTTTTGGATGTAATAACTTAGTATTAGTTCTTCATTAATTTTAGTAAAGTATATTCCTTTAAAGTTCCATTGATTCATATGGTTTGGCTCTATATTGATTACGAATCCCATTCCGGTTGGGATGAGAGTCACGGTTTGAATTAAGGGGTTCCACGTGAATTACCTTAAGTTTAGGTCGTGACATTTAGACTCATAATTCAAACGCACAATCGTGCATTCAATCGATGTGTTGTGTCTTGAACGTGGTTGTAGTAGGGAGTAAATTGGGGAGAATAGCTGCCTATTTCTCTAACCTCCCATACGTGTATTTCAGTCACAAGGAAGTCTTTGTTTGATTGAAAGTCTGACAGAGAGATTGAGAGTGTAAAAGAGAAAGAAAGGGAGGGATTTTGACCAATGCAAATCTAGAGACCGTTGTAGTGAGAAGGAGAAAGAAGAGAATAAGAGAAGAAGGAAGGAGAGAAGTATAACAACAATTTTATTATTTTTTTTGCATCAGAATCACTGTAAGTAATTTATTCCGTATGATTTCTCATTATGATACATGTTAGTTTTCAGTTTTAAGAGAAAAAGGTATATTGATCTATGTGATTTGATATCTTGGAATTTTGATATGTAAAATGCTCTTTTCTCCTATGATTAGATCATTAGATTTCATATTAGGTAGTTTGCGTATGCTTTACATGAGATTAGAAATGAATTTCTATGGAAATGATTAGTTAAAAATATCTAAAAAAAATACAGTTCGTGACCGTCGATGGGCGTGCCAGTACACCAGCAAGCCAACCACAGAGAATGATTTACACAGAGAATTGACCCATCAGTAAGCGACGGTACACCAGCTAGCCTACCGACAGGGAGTATTTTTACAAGGATTTGACTCGTCGGTAACCGGTGAGCCTACCGACGGGGGACTATTTTGGAAAATTCTAAGGGTATGGATGGTCGGTTTGGTTCGGGCATTTATGGTGCGATTTGTTGGGATCAAAGGTAGGTCAAGGAAAATGGACCCAACTAAGAGAACCTACTTTGATGCCCATGGCACATGCAAACCTTACTGAGCACACTCCTTTGATTGGTCTTCAGCTTAGAATACAAATGACGATATCCAACGGATTATCCTCGTGACAGGTGGACAGTTTCCGAGGGAGACTATCATTAGGGTCCTATGAATAATAATTCATGCGTACTATGTTTTATGTGAAATGTTAAGTTTGACCGGGAGATGGAAATAAGAGGTTGTCTAGACTTGTAGGTTGCAAGGCCTATGAAATCAGTTATGGGATCATAGTTGATTCCATAAGGTCGGTTGGACCTTGAGTATTGTACGCTCATGAAATCAGTACATGGTTGCCTTTATACCAAGGGTTACTACCCAGAACGAAGAGGGGGCTACCGGTTGTTCCTGGTGACTTTGTCCCGAACTGATACTTGTTACTGAAGCTGCTATGAGAGATTAACACAACACGTTAACATTAGTCATTTCATATCATTGCAACTGTATTCCATCCTTCAGCATACATTAGAGCATTTGATTGACATACATATATCATGCTCATATATTTAAAACATTATGCCATATGCTCCTATATCTATTATACTGTTTAGTCGAGTTTTAATCATTTTACATAGTAAAATTGGTGATCGAATCGTGCTTACTGGGCATTCCAAGCTCACACAATCTTTATGTTGCAGGTTGAGGTAGATGTGATGAGATCGTGGAGCTATGTTGTCATTTCCCTATTTTTAGGACTTTGATTTATGTTCATTTATTATGTTAGTTGTAATAGATACCGTTTTGAGATTTTGGTTATGGAACCTTATGTCATGGCTCTTCTGAAGCCAGTTGGTTAATTTTATTTTATTTGGATTTTTGTATTTAAGCTTCCACAACTCTGTTGATGAATAAAGTTGGTGTTATTCCATCTCCTATTTTGGTTATGATATGGAAATCTGTGGTCCAGAAATGGATCTCAAAGGTCTTGCATTAAGATCCGTGCCTTCCCACATAGGGATTTGTGCTACGAGATCTGGGGCATGACAGATTGGTATCAGAACCTAGGTTTTAACAAATTATGGTTATTAGAAGACTAGAGAACGTAGGTATCACATAAAACTCTGAGGTTAAGATGGAGGAACATAGGAATCAAAATTAGGTTTGTGAGTTGATTGATAACATGATTGATTGCTTAAGTGTGAACATTTATGCATGCGAACATTAGGATATGAGGAGTGGGATTAGAGATTTAATATTTTTTGTGGGTTATAGATGGCTGGAAGAAAGGGAAGATCAGCTGCAGGGGGGGCATCATCCTCTGGAACTAGGGATTGCACAAATCCCCAGCTATCAGGTGTCTACCAAATATTGGGAGACATGGTTGTGATGCAGCAGGATCGAGTCCAGAGGGCTGAGTAGAGGCAGATGGTGGTGGCATATATTTCATGGGTGGAAAGGTTCAAGAAATGATCCCCACCTATGTATGAGGGACTGGATGAGACGCATTAGGCTCAAGACTGGCTGTTGGACGTCGAGAGGATATTCCAGAAGATGGGATGTCTAGATGAGTAGCGACTATCACTGGCCACCTTTATACTTAAAAGGTGAAGCTCTCCACTGGTGGGACATGATGGAGAGGAATCTAGCCACGGCCATGACTAGGGAAGCATACAGAGAACAGTTCCTAGATACCTTTTTTCCTAGTAGCTATCATCAGTAGACGGCCTTTGATTTTATGTGATTGGAGTAGGGGACTCACACCGTGGCACAATATGAGGTGAGGTTCGCCAAGATGTCTCGATATGCCCCTTATATGGTTGCGAACGAAGCGGATAAAGCCGCTAAGTTTGAGGAGGGTCTACGGTTGACAGAACGATCTAGAGTCGTACCTCAATGGCTTAGGATGTACTCAGATGTCCTTGAATACATGTGTCATGTAGAGAGATATTTGGACAAGGCTACAGCTCAGAGGGATCAGCCGAGGCAAGATAAGGGCGATCGCTACCAGCCATATCAGCAGAGACAGGGCTCTAACAGATGTCAGAGAAATGACAGTGGACCTACTCGGAGTTGCCAGTTGATGCAGTTGCTCCTATGACACGGGGTACATAGCAGCAGCCTCTGCAGACACAACAATAGCAGTTTAGTCAGCGCGACCAAAGAGTGTTCTACAACTGCGGGAGACCGAGTCATGTTCAGCGGAACTGTAGACTTGCAGTTAGGACCGATGGTGGTAGACAGGCTCCTCCTAAACCAATGCAGAATGGTAGAGCCAACGCCATGGCGAGTACATCATCTGCACCGAGAGACGACCGTGCATCTAATTCGGTTGTCGAATGTACACTACATTTATTTCATACCTCAGTACGTGTACTTTTTGATTCTGGAGCATCGCACTCATTTATTTCTTGTAGTTTCATACTGCTTTTGGGTTTGTGACCTAGTACATTAGAGACTTTATTGAGTGTGGTTAACCTAGTAGGAGGGATATCTACTCTACACCGGGTATGTCTTGCCTGTGTAATAAGTGTAGGAGACCATAACCTAGAAGCCGACCTGATTGTGCAATACATGGTGGACTTCGACGTAATTCTCAGCATGGACTGGCTTGCTGCCGATCATGCCAGGGTGAATTGCTTTGAGAAGTCAGTATTCTTTGATCTCCTTGAAGGATGAAACTACAAAAAATAAATGAGTATTCTTTGATATCATGCCTGGCTGCCTATCATGCCAGGCTAGACAACTCACATTTGTCGTGACCGAGAAGGATGTGTATCAAACTGATTTCTTGTGTACAGTGGATGGGCAACAGCAGTTATCCTTGAAGGATATACCCACATTCCTAGAACACAACTAGGTCTTTCAAGTGATTCCAGGTTTGCCACCTAGGAGAGAGATAGACTTTTGTATTAAATTGGTGCCTGATACTTCTCCGATTTCTCTTGCGACTTATTGGATGGCTTCGACTGAGTTACGCGAGTTGAAGGAGTACGTCTCCGTGGGGTGCACCAGTGTTATTTGTAAAGAAGGACGGATTGCTTGATCTCTGTATGGACTAGAGGCAGTTGAACCAGGTAACAGTGAAGAACAAGTATGCTCTGCCTAGGTTAGATGATCTATTTGATCAATTGCAAGAATCTCAATACTTCTCCAAGATATACTTGAGGTCAGGATACCACCAGTTGAGGATAGGATATCCACAAGACGGCCTTTTGCACTTGATATGGACATTACAAGTTTGTAGTGATGCCATTTGGGTTGACAAATGCGCCGACGGCTTTCATGGATCTGATGCATCGGGTATTCAGACCTTATCTGGATCAGTTTTTCATGATCTTTGTAGATGACATTCTGATCCATTCAAAGTCTAGGGAGCAGCATGACAAGCATCTTAGGATCGTGTTGCAGATGCTATATGAGCACCAGTTGTACACCAAGTGAGAAAAGTGCGACTTCTGGAGGGATGAAGTGAAGTTCCTTGGCCATGTGGTTTCCAGGAGTGGTATCTCCGTGGATTCATCGAAGGTTAATGCAGTTCTGGATAAGGAGCGACCAAAGAATGCATCTGAGATTAGGAGCTTCTTCAGTCTGGCGGGTTATTACAGGAAGTTCATAGAGAAATTTTCCCCCATAGTAGCACCATTGACAAGAATGACCAGGAAGGAGGTGAAGTTCAACTAGGATGAGCAGTGTGAGACTGCGTTCAAAGAATTAAAGAAGAAGTTGAGTTCAGCGCCAGTTCTTGTTATACAAGTCAGCAACTAGAAGATGGAGGTTTATATAGATGTATCCTTGTAGGGCTTGGGTGCAGTCCTTATGCAAAATGGGAGAGTCGTAGCTTACGCATTATGACTGCTTAAGACTTGTGCGCGTAACTACCCTATGCATGATCTTGAGTTGGCTGCAGTGGTTTTTTCCATGAAGCTATGGCGACATTATCTTTATGGAGAGGAGTTCGAGTTGTTTTCAAACCATAAGAGTCTGAAGTAGACTTCACGCAGAAGGACCTCAACATGCGCCAAAGGAGGTGGATTGAGTTGTTAAACGACTACATCTCGACACTCAACTATCATCCTAGGAATGTGAATGTTGTAGCTGACGCAGTGAGCCGTACACCACATGGCGTGCTAGCTCAGTTGATGCGCTAGGAGTGGAATCTATATAGAGCTATATCAGACTTGGGATTGCGATCAGTAGGTCAGCATGAAGGGAGTTATCTATTCAATTTGGTTGCCAGGCCTTCTATGGTTCTTCGCTTTACGTCTAGTCAAAGGGCTGATCATGAACTATATTTACTATCTGTAGATGACGAAAAGCCAGGTTGGGAACTACACTCAGAAGGATTGATCAGTACCATGGTCGTCTATGTGTGTCGGACGATTAACAAATCAGGAGAGAGATTCTAGAGGAGTCACACAGTTCATGGTATTCCATTCATCCAGGGAGTACTAAGATGTACCGTGATCTGAAAGTGAACTTATGGTAGCCTGGAATGAAGAAGAAGACTCCTCAGTTCGTAGCACGGTGCCTCACATGTCAGCAGGTAAAGGCCGAGCATCCGAGATTAGCTAAACTATTACAGCCTCTACATATATCTGAGTGGAAGTGAGAGCACATTACTATGGACTTCGTGGTTGGTTTTCCTAAGACTCATGGTATGTTGGACTCGATTTGGGTGATAGTGGCTCGAATCACCAAGTCGGCCCATTTCTTGCTAGTAAGGACTTTAGCTTCAACAGAGGAGATTACTAGATTTTATGTGCGGGAGATAGTGTGACTTCATGGTGTGCCAGTCAGTATAGTCCCAGACCGTCGTTCACTATTCACATCTAGGTTCTGGGAGAGTTTGCAAAAGGCCATGGGTACACAGTTGGACCTCAATACGGCCTACCATCCTCAGAAAAACGGACAGACCGAGAGAGTGAACCATGTACTAGAGGATGTTGTGGGCTTGTGTGATGGACTTTGGTGGTAGTTGGGGAGAACATTTTCCTTTGGTGCAATTCTCTTACAATAGCAGCTATCACTCGAGCATTGACATGGGGCATTGTACGGTAGATCGTATCGTTCACCAGTGTGTTGGGCAGAAGTCAGTGAAGGCAGTATTGTTGGACCAGAACTCATCCAAGAGACCACTTCTAAGGTAAAGCTGATCAGGGAGAGGCTGAGAACGGGTCAGAGTAGACAAAAAAGTTACCCCGATCGAAGGAGGAGAGACCTAGAGTTCACAGTTGGAGATCATGTGTTCTTGACGGTATCTCCTATGAAAGGTATTATGCGCTTTGGTCGTAAAGGGAATCTTGTTCAGAAATATATTGGACCTTTCCAAGTGCCAGAACGCATCGGACGAGTGGGTTACCGAGTAGCTCTACCTTCACAACTTTTGGCAATACACGATGTATTCCACGTGTCGTTGTTCCGGAAGTATGAGCCTCACCCATCACACGTTCTGGATTGGACTTAGTTGCAGCTACGTAAGGATGTGACATATGTAGAACAACCAGTTCGAGTATTGGACAGGAAAGAGCAAGTCCTGAGGTCCAAGACCATCCCTCTAGTGAAAATTTAGTGAAATCATCACGACGAATCTGAAGCTTCATGGGAGCCAGAATCTAAGATTCGGGAACGTTACCCTCAACTATTCACGGATTAAGGTATGTAATTTAGGGTACGAAATTATTTTAAGGGCAAAGTTGTAATGACCTAAATCCACTAAGAGAATTTTCCTTTTATTCATAATAACTATTTGAATATTTATTTACCATGTGTTTATATAGTTTTACGAGTTAATTAGACGTAGCGGAATTTCTATAACAAAACATTTAAGATTTGGGGGCATTTGTGTTTATCAGGGTAAACTTAGTAATTAACAACTTTAGACTCAAAATTCAAACGCACAACCGTGCATTGAATGAATCAATTTGATGTGTCCTGAACGTGGTTGTAGTGGGGAGTAAATGGGGGAGAATAGATCCCTATATCTCTAACCTCCCGTACGTGTATTTTAGTCACAAGGAAGTCTCTGTTTGATTGAAATCCTGAGAGAGAGATTGAGAGTGTAAAAGAGAAAGAAAGGGAGAGGTTTAGACCATTGCTAATCTAGAGAACAATGTAGTGAGAAGGAGAAAGAAGAGAATAAGAGGAGAAGGAAGGAGAAAAATAGAACAAGAATTTTATTATTGCTTTTGCATCATAATCAATGTAAGTAATTTATTCCGAATGATTTCTCATTACGATACATGTTAGTTTCTAGCTTTAAGAGAAAAAGGTATATTGATCTATGTGATTTGTGATTTTGAAATTGAACTATGTAAAATGCCCTTTCTACTATGTTTAAATCATTGGATTTCATATTAGGAAGTTTGTGAATGCTTTATATGAGATTAGAAATGATTTTCAATGGAAATGATCAATTTAAAATATCTAAAAAAAATTACAGTTCCTGACCGTCTGTGGGCTTGCTGGTACACCGGCAAGCCTACCGACAGAGAATTATTTACATAGGGAATTGACCCGTCGGTAGGTGCAGGTACACCTGCAAGCCTAGTGGTCAAAATTCATTTGAGCATTTGTGATTGTTTGGATGGTTAAGATTCATTTTAGCTTTTGTGTGTTTAGGTGTATGGCTACAATTGAATGAGAGAGGGAGTTGGTAGTGGGGAATACCAACTCCCACCCACCATTCAATCAAGGGTTAAGATGAGAGTGGGTTTGTAAGGAGGGTTAAGATTTGGACACATGGCATGGGTCTCATCTTAGAGAGAGAGAGAGGAGAGAATCTCATGCATTCTCTTCTCATTTTGTTGGTTTTGGTTTGTGTTTGCTTAGGAGCTTGAACGAGAAAGAAGAGGGCCTTGCATGCATGAAGAATTCTTTGCATTTTCTTGGATTTTCTTGCATGTCATCAAGGTAAGTAGATACAGATACATCATACTTGTTTATTGACTAAAGTAGATCATGTTCATTTCTCTTGAATTTCTAGTTCATGCAAGCTTTGATTATTAAGGAATGGGTATGAATGTTTTGAATTCCATATCAAGGAACAATCATGGTTGTAGGATAAAATGTGTTGGATTTGATTGAACAAATGCATATTTAATATTTCTCCTTGTTTGTATTTTCATTTGGTGAGGAAAACCCCTTGATTTGGCTTGTTTGCGACATTCGGCAACCTCCTCTGTGCGCCGAATGCTTAGTCGATGACCCATAAAATATTACGGTAACTTTCTCATCTCACCATGAAATATACCGAATTCTGATTGTGCCAAATTTAGTATTTTTAGATTCCTATTTTTGTCAAGAATCCAACAAAACAAGTTTTAGTCATATCCAAGTTGTATACCAAAAGTTATGACCATTTTACTGTAAGGGTGTCAACCCAGATTTTCTTCTCGGCGAGCCGAAGAGGTCGCTGAGGATGAGTTCCCTGGAATTGTCGCTGAGTCTCAGTTCGGTGCGCCGAGGGTGACTTTAGTGCACTGAAACACCCAGACTTGTCCCTTTTGACTAGAATTTCACACTTAAGTATGTTCTGACTTAATTTAATTAAATTTGATGTTGGTTGTACTAGTTTATCATTATTTAGTGTAGTTGTTTCTTTGCTATATTGAGTAGGGTAATTTGGGATTTAGTCTTTTCCGTTTCAATTGTTTTGAATGTTTGCAAACTTTGAGCATAACTTAAAATTAATCGAATTATGTCAAACATAATGTTATATGGAACTCGAATGTGATTGTTCTTGTACATGCCTCTTCATGGACCCTTTTCCATGTGTTGAGAAAAGATGATTGTTAGGCTTGGGGGTGATCGATACACTTATAGTTGATTACACTTCTGGCACATTTGACGTGAATGCTTAGTTAATCTTATCTGATTTCTTCTCAATGGACCTATTTTGTGTTACTTGAATTATGATTTGTATTACATGTGATATTGGTGATTTACAAACTTATTTGTTGTGATTACACCTTGTACAGTACGAATTGACTGCTTAGCTAGCGTGCACCTCTTCACTTGCACAACATTGACTCGAGACCATAGCTTGGTCCAGAGAAATACCCTGTTTTCTGAGACCACATGGTTGAGTCTCATGATTGAAATAAGAGTGATGTGATGTGAGTTCCACTTCTAGTGAGGAGATTGGTAAGGACGAGTTAAGGGATTAGCTACCCCAACAAACTCACTCATTGCCCAAGGGCACTTATTCAAGGATTTGCACGTTGGTGTAAGCTTGGATGATGATATTTCCCAAGGATCGGCACGTTGGTGTAAGCTTGGATGAAATATCAGAGAGAGAAACCTCTATAGTATGTCAAGTGTCGTGTTTGCCCGAGGGAGCCTCACGTCGGTGCAAGTCTTGATATTTACCATTGATCAAAAATAAGTGGGGGGATTGTGCCTGCTTGGTTGATAAGCCATAAAACTATATCGTACACATAGAATAGTCCTATCCCTTGGACCATTAATACGGGGGATGATTTCAGGTTGCTAGAACATCCTTGGGCGAATTATGGTTGCTGGGGCACCCCGGCTAGACACTGGATCAAGAGGAAACATGCCATTTTGTACATACTGACAAAGTGCATTTTGCATTTCATACTAGACTGTTTGTTAGCTCACCTTGGTGATTACCGTAATTAGGCTGACAGTTTGCATAATAAATTATTGGCTACTTGCATCTCTTCTTTTTATTATCTCTTTATTGTGTGGACTAGAAATATTGAGTAATTTCTTGATTCTAACTTAATCGTGCACAATTATAAAGTTATTTTCTTACTGGCTAGTGTAGCTCGTGCTTTTTAGCAAACAACTTTCAAGATCTTTCGTCATGATGGCAGTTGAGGAGATTGAAGTCAAGGAGGACCTTTCGGTTTGTTGAGCTTGGTCGATGAGAGAGAACCTGGTTTTGGTACAGCACTCTGATAGCACTTAATGTTAGAATAAATTTAGATTTTTCTCCTTTTAAAACTTATCAGTGTAGATTTATAATTTAGTTACTTATATCTTACTTAAACTGTATATAACTTCCACTTATGTTTTGACCATTGTAATCCACTCCCGTAGAAATGTGGGGTGAAGGTTACGAATAAATTTGAAATCTTGAAAATTGGGATTTCTTGGGTGGTTCGTGACAAAAACTGTATCAGAACCTAAGTTCTTCTAAGACTTAAGTAACTATGTTAGGATTTTCATAGGACTTCAGGTTAGGATTTTTTAGGTTGACCGTTAGTCTAGGACTGTAAGGGGTTAAGGGAATTAAATACCTATAGGATGTGAGATTATGAGGAGTGATGTTTGTTATTTGTGCATCCTAACTAACGACTCCAGATGGATAATTGAGGACAGAGAGTACAACTGTTTCTGAGAATCCTAAGGTAGAAGCTACTAGGGTGAAGTCTTTATTAAGTACTGGATTGTCACGTTATTAAAGGATGTGATAATCTAAGGCTTATGTTGTGCTGATTGAAATTATTTAAAGTAATAGAACTCTAATACTAACAAAATTTCAAATTTTAATGTCAATGTAGTTGCAAATGCATTTGACTGAGAAATTTGAGAATTCGGTAGAAATTAGATTATATATAAATAAAGAGGATAATAATATGCAATTATTTAATCACATCATTTTATTATGTATATAACATTTATTATAATCACAACAAGTTGCTAACTAGATCAAAGTCTGGAGAAGTCACTATTCGTGCCAAATCTGGACCAAGACCCATATTCTAATGAATCTCTGTGTTCATCTAATCACTATTTAAATCTTTGGTTGGATGGTTTGATGTGATATGTGACTTCTTATATTTTGATAAACATTGTAATTTTAGAATCTTTATCCTTGCTCTTCTTGGTATCCTGTACTTGCCCCTCCCTTTCTATTGTAATCATGTAATATGTTTCTCCTAGGTAATGTTAAATGATGTTAATAATTCTGCGTTGTCCTATTTTTGTGTACTTAGAATTGAACATGTGCATGTAATCCCATTATTTTCTTGCCTTTGAAACTCTTTAAATTGTTCTTATTTATTTAGATTTCGTCTATATTTTCACGATTATTATTTTGTACTTGCATTTATTCATCAATACTTCAATTATTTTATTGTTCGTTATACATCATCTCAACAACATCGATAACCACACACTGCATATATTTTTTTTATATATATTTATGTGATTACATCTGTTTCCTTGTTTCAATACACAGATCACAAATATCTACACATATATACTATAAACCTTTTATCGCATTCGTTTTCTCAATGAAAATAAGTTTTTCATACTAATGATTTTACTATGCCTTTTTCTCAATTGCATTTTTCTACTTTATGAGTTAATTATGTAATCATTTATTTTATTTATATAGCTACTAGTCATTCTCTTTTCAATATAACCGTTTATTATTTTTTGCTTTTACATGTCGAGTTTGTTTTGGATGTATGTATCAGCCCTTTCCTTCCAGCATGTGTCGCTCAAATGCTTTCCCTCTTCGTAATGCTTGTAAATGTTAATGAATTTCCTTTTGTTTCATTCTTGTATCACTAGAATTTTGAACACATGATCTTGATGATTTCCCTCGAGATACCTTTAAATGTTTTCAGTTGACGTGTTGTTTTCGAATGTTTTCCTTTTTGAAATACAAATGTTTTTACCTTAGGCGCTTTAACTTTTCAGATGTAATGCTCGTGGTGTGTTTTAGTTTCCTTCTTGCAGTATAATAGATGAGTTGTAGTCTGGTGTTTTGCTTTAATGCTTGCTTATGTTATTAGTAAATTCTTGGTTATTTTAATCTTGTGTTAGTTTCAAAAATAAAAAGCACTGAACAGTTAGATTAGAAACGTAACTTAATAGATCACTTAGTTTAATCTCGACGAAATTCTTTTAAGGAGCGTAGAATGTAACAACCTGAAAAATCCCTAAAAATCTTAACATGAGATCTTAGGGTGAAATAGTAATTTGATGAATTGCAAATTTAATTTCACTAATTTATTAGGATTATGACACTTAAAATCCTTAATCTATAAGATGCACTAGAAAATTTCTTAAGTCTATAAAACTGATCATATCAACCAGATTAACTTAGGAAGCAGAATGGGTCAAATAACCAAACTTAGCATTAAATTGGAAATAACATAATGTAGGGCTTAAACCTTCCGATTTATGCATATTTATATTTTAAACCTTGTGATATTTCTTTCCTTTGTTTGGAACGCCGATCCGGTTAAATTCGACCACGCGATCATATGTGTTGTGCATTTAGGCCTTGGTGCTACACACAGTAGCATGGCCCGTTTTAGTGTATGAATTTGTGTTTGATCATTTACATCAAGATTGTGAAGAGTAGTCTAGATTCATTTGAGCATTTATGTTTGTTTGGATGGTTAAGATTCATTTTAGCTTTTGTGTGTTTAGGTGTATGGCTAGGAATGAAGGAGAGAGGGAGTTGGTAGTGGGGAATACCAACTCCCACCCACCATTCAATCAAGGGTTAAGATGAGAGTGGGTGTCTATGGAGGGTTGAGATGTCGACACATGGCATAGGTCTCATGTTAGAGAGAGAGAGGAGAGAATCTCATGTATTCTCTTCTCATTTTGTTGGTTTTGGTTTGTGTTTGCTTGGGAGCTTGAAGGAGAAAGAAGAGGGCCTTGTATGCTTGAATAATTCTTTGCATTTTCTTAGATTTTCTTTCATATCATCAAGTTAAGTAGGTACTTCATTTTTTATTGATTAGAGTAGATCATGTTCATTTCTCTTGAATTTCTAGTTCATGCAAGCTTTGAATGTTAAGGAATGGGTTTGAATGTCTTGAATTGCATATCAAGACAGAATCATGGTTGTAGAATAAAATGTGTTGGATTTGATTGAACAAATGCATATTTAATGTTTCCCTTGTTTGTATTTTCATTTGGTGAGAAAACCCTCTTGATTTGGCTGGTTCGTGACATTTGGCGACCTCCTCGGTGCGTCGAACGCTTCGTTGATGATCCATAAAATATTACGGTAACTTTCTCATCTCACTGTGAAATATACCGAATTCTGATTGTGCCACATTTTGTATTTCTACATTCCTAGTGTTGTCAGGAATCCAACAAAACAAGTTTGACACAAATCCGAGTTGTATACCAAAAGTTATGACCATTTTAGTGTAAGGGAGTAAACCCATATTTTTTGCTCGGCGAGCCGAAGAGGTCGCCAAGGATGAGTTCCCTGGAATTGTCGCCAAGTCTCAGTTCGGTGCACCGAGGGTTACTTCGGTATGACAAAACACCCAGACTTGTCTCTTTTGACTAGAATTTCACATATAAGTACGTTCTAACATAATTAAATTGAATTTGATGTTGGTTGTACTAGTTTTTCATTATTTAGTATAGTTGTTTCTTTGTGAACCCTGTATTATGTTACTTTGGGATTTAGTCTTTTCCCTTTTAATTGTTCCGAATGATTGGAAACTGTGAGCATAACCTAAAATTGATCGAATTATGTCAAACATAATGTTATATGGAACTCGAATGTGATTGTTCTTGTACTTGCCTCTTCAAGGACCCTTTTCCATGTGTTGATAAAATATGATTGTTATGCTTGGGGTAATCAATACACTTATTGTTGATGACACTTCTGGCACATTTAATGTGAATGCTTAGATAATCTTATCATATTTCTTCTCAATTGACCTATTTTGTGTTCTTGAATTATGACTTATATTACATGTGAGATTGGTGATTTACACACTTATTTGTGCTGATTACACATTGTACAATGCGAATTGACTGCTTAGCTAGCATGCACCTCTTCACTTGCACAACATTGACTCGAGAACATAGCTTGGTCAAAATAAATACCCTACTTTCCGAGACCACGTGGTTAAGTCTCATGATTGAAATAAGAGTGATGTGATGTGAGTTCCACATCCAGTGAGGAGACTGGCAAGGACGAGTAGAAGGATCCGCACGTTGGTGTAAGCTCGGATAATGATATTTCCCAAGAATCCGCATATTGGTGTAAGCTTGGATGAAATATCAGAGAGAGAGACCTCTGTAGTATGTCCAGTGTCGTGTTTTCCGGAGGAAGCCGCACGTGGGTGCAAGTCTCGGTATTTATAATTGATCAAAAATAAGTGGGGGGATTGTGCCTCCTTGGTTGAAAGCCTATAAAACTATGTTGTACACATAGAATAGTTCTATCCCTTGAACCGTTAATACGGGGATGATTTCAGGTTGCTGGAACATCCTAGAGCGAATTCAGGTTGCTGGGACACCCCGGATAGAGACTAGCTGTACAGGAAATATGCCATCTTTTACATACTGACATAGTGCATTTTGCATTGCATACTAGACTGTTTGTTAGTTCACCTTGGTGATTATTGTAATTAGCGCACAACATGCATAATAAATAATTGACCACATGCATCTCTTCTTATTATGATCTCTTTATTGTGTGGACTGAAAATATTGAGTAATGTCATGAATCTAAATTAAACGTGCACAATTATGAAGTTATTTACTTACTGATTAGTGTAGCTCATGCTTTTTAGCGAACAACATTCAGGATCTTTAGTCGTGATGGCAGCTGAAGAGATTGAAGTCAAGAAGGACCTTTTCGTTTGTTGAGCTTGGTCGATGAGAGATCCTGGTTTTGGTACAGCACTCTGATAGCACTTTAGTGTTAGTATAGATTTAGATTTTTCTCCTTTTAAAACTTATCAATGTAGATTTATAATTTAGTTACTTATATCTTACTAGAACTGTATATAACTTTCGCTTCGTTTTGACCATTGTAATCCAATCCCGTAGAAATATGGGGTGAAGGTTACGAATAAATCAGAAATCTTAGAAATTGGGATTTCCTGGTTGGTTTGTGA
>JAUPMG010260627.1:0-20568 GCA_031762675.1 Pachysandra terminalis
AGCTAATGCTGCTACTAAGGTCCATATTGGTAATGCACCATTCAGGTGTTACCAATTCACAAATTAATTACTTAATTGTTTTTCTTACTTCATTCATAATTTTTTTTTTATATTTATAACACAAGGCTCCGCTACTTCGGCATTCCCAATCAATCGCACTCATGGCCTTTTCGAGATGCAAAAATTCTAGAAATGCCCTTACTTTGAACTTTCTAATTTCAGGGTTCTCACACATGCCTCGTAAGTGGAGAACTGCTCTCTGGCTCCGCATATGTGGTAGGAACTACCTGAGTTGAAAACCCAGTCTGATCTTCCTCCTTCAGATACTTCTGATGCTACCAGTAACGCATCATTGTCAAAGTCCATAACTGATGCTACTTCTGACTGGTTTTTTCCTTTATCTACTTTATATACTTTGGGCAATTCCGCTTGATGTGTCCTTCCTGGTTGCAGTAAAAGCACGTAAACGTGCGACCTCTAAATTTTGACATGGATCGTCCTTTGCTGGTATTTTTTCCCTGGCCTCTTCCTCTGCCCCCTCTGAAATCAGGGCCTGTGGTCCACTACGATCACTCGTGCCCACCTCCTTCCTCTATGCCTCCTCGCTGAATAACGTATCCTTGACCACGCTCATGGTCAACTTCCCGTTCGACGTTGAATTGCTGAGAGAAACCACCAATGTTTCCCAGCTGTCTGGCAAGGAACTAAGTAGCAATAGGGCCTGTGTCTCGTCATCGTAATTCAGGTCGACACTAGCTAGCTGATTTACCAGGTTCTGACACTCGCTCGTGTGTTCTACTACTGAAGTTTCTCCCTGTAACTTCTGATTCACAAGCCTTCTCATCAGGAGTGCTTTATTCCGGGATATCTTCGACTGATACATCCCCTCCAGCATGTAAGCACTCATCTCCTGGGTTATATGATGGTACACCTCATGTCCAATCCATTGCCTGATTTTCCCAATCGTCTTCTTATTCAGCTTTTTTCAGACTGTCTCTGTAATTTTCGCAGGTTTGACACCCTCATTCTCTAGAGAATCATACAAATCTTTGCAAAACAGAATATCCTCCATCCGTGACTTTCAGATCGCATAATTGGTGGCTGACAATGTGATCATTGTACCCATCGCGGTACCCATTGTGGTGTTCGTCATTTTACTTCACAAGTTTAGAAGTAAAAATCTCCAAATTCTGACCTCACGGATGGACCTGGCTTGCTCAAAAAACTTAGGATAGGCAAATCTGTAATTTATAACAAGTTAGGTACTAGAATGTAATTGCTAGAAACTTAAGAGATCAAAATATAATTCTAGAAACTTCAGAGACCGAAATATAATTTCCAAAAACTTTAGGGACCTAAATGTAATTCTTAGAAAATCAAAAGGACCAAAAAATAATTTTTAGAAAATTCAAGGACTACAAATTAATTTTTAAAACTTCAGGGACTAAAAATTTAATTTTCAAAAACTTCCTTCGGTCGATACTTGTCAAGCAGACACTCAGACACGTGGCGCTGACTCGGTTCAAGGCTTTGGTCAAATAACTCGGCTCAATCAATGGCTCTGACTCGACATGATTCAGCCCGACTTGACACAACTCGACGAAACTCGACGAGTCCACTTGGCGATTCAACTCGACGAGTGTGAACAGTACCCATCTTTCACTTGTCAACTTCAAACGGCCCGTGTGGTTTCGTCCAATGGAGTTTTTTGATGATTTTTGCGGTAGCGCGCTCGTCTCCTCGAGCTCTTCGCGGTGGTGTGGTCAAACGTCTGATTCTTTCACCTTTTTCTGACAATCACAAGAACTCAGCTCTGATATCATTTTGTTGGAAAACTCCGTGCAAAGAATCAAACTCACACGCACAAGAACATAGAGAATTACATGGTTCAGCACAAACCTGCCTACGTCCACAGAGTACACTTTCACTATGAACAAATAGTAGAATACAAGAGGGGCAAAGAATACTCCGATTACAAAACTCTGTAATCAGCTCACTCAATCTTATCACTACAACTAACTACCTATACTTCTCTCTTGTTCATAAAATACACAGAGCATAGCAACATTTATATAGAAGAAAAAGATGAAATAAAAAATGTCTAGATTCTTCCACCTCTTAGTCTTCCTTAAAAGATCATTTTTCTTCCCAACAAAAGCTCTTTAATTCTCCAAAATACTCTGTCTTCTCATATAATCAATTCATCCACCTAACAATGTGAACTCTAACACTACATCCTTAAATTGTACCCGCTAACCTGATGACGCAGAGACAACTCGAAATGTTTGAAAACTAGATACGCAAATCTGATTAGTTCAGTCTGTTTACTCATTCTAATATGCAAATCCATGATAATCAGAAGGAACAGTTCCATTGAAATGGCCATGAATTATTCAATCAAGAGTACCCTTATCGGCGACAACACATCGCGTACCTAACCTTGCGAAAACGGATTCTTGGTTCATTTCTGCATCACTAATTAAACGTTTTGTCGCTTATAAGATGCCTGTCGGCGATGGTCGGAGATCTAGCCCGGCGTCGCTGTCATGACATAACTCAGATTTTGATGTTCGGGCACGGCACAAGCCAATGTACACGTGAATTTCAGAAAAGTTTGGCAATTAAGCGTGACCCAAACCAACAAGGGGCTTGACTACAACTGGTATTTACGACAGGTCTCTCAGACATTTAAGTAGGTTATATAAATGAGTTAAGTTAGGTAGAATGGTTCGGACCCTACGATCGGTAAATTCAATGTCAAGTTAGCCTGTACGCCAGAAGGGCTCGTACGGCCCGGCAGTGTGGGCTCCATGTGGGAAGGCTATCAGCTGACCATGCGAGGGTTTCAACACAAACGTAAAGGGTGACATTAACAGTGAAAAGAACAAGAAAGAGAGATGTTGGCCATGATTTCCTTTTAGTTTCAGACTACAAGGGTAGTTATGTTGGAAGCAAATCATCATTTACGATATTTGATATTTGGTGCGATGTTTTTTGTGGTATCAATTAGACAGCGTCACATAAACAACAATAAAATGGGTGATCGATTATTTTTAAAGTCTTAAGAGACATATCAACTTCAAACCGGTTCCCATCTTAATTTGCATTGAGCTTATACATGCGCGTAGCATCGCATAGTTAAACTTAACACCTTTGTTCTAAAAATCGTTTAAAGTCCTAAGAGACATATCAACTTCAAACCGGTTTCCATCTTAATTTGCATTGAGCTTATACATGCGCGTGGCATCGCATAGTTAAACTTAACACCTTTGTTCTAAAAATCGTGAAGGCATATTGCTAGGCAATCTAACCGATCCAAGTGACTCGATGAGTCAGACCAAAAAAAAAAAATTTAATTAATAAATATTTGTTTAAAAAAGGGTTTTAGATTTTTAGTTTAATAAAACTTAATTGCAGACTTTTATAGAAAATGGGTATAATTATAATATAAAAATAATAAAAGATATATTCATCTTTATAATGAGTCAACTCAATTGGCCCACCTGATTTACTCGACCAAGTTGATTGATTTATTTGGGTTTGACACTGAATCACCACCAAATTAAATCCTTTTGAGTTAATTGATGGAGTTTACTCAAAAACTTATAGATCCAATTAACTTGGGATTTGAACTTGTTTTTTTTTTTTGGGTTCATTTTTGATGGAGCTTACTCTTACCTTTGAATTTGAGTCGTTTGACGATATTTCAAAAATGTGCAAGCATGTGTGAACGGAAAGAAAATCATCTACAATATTTTTGGCGCCATAAAACTGACAACTGGTTGTTCTAATTAATGTAAGATAATATTTAGGATTGATTGTAGTTTAGGGTTTTTAGATTGGTAGGTAAAATACTCCTAGTAGAAAGTACTCTCTTAGAGAAGCTTATTTGTGAGAGAGTTGGTGGTGCTTTATTATCAGACAAAATCTCATCATAAAGTAGTTTTTAGTCAAAGCATTTTATTAAAAACCTTTTTTTACTAATAGTTTTGAGCTTTATATCAAAAGGTTCATGTTATAGTAACTTGGCTCGGCTTGTACTTATAGATAAGCACTCATTGGATAAGTTGCTCAATGGGAGCACTTATCCACAACAACAATAAATTGCTTATTTGAAGAAAATAGCGTTTGGTAAATACATTTATGTAAATGCTTATAAAAGTTAAGGGTAAAATAGATATTATAAAAATATTATTAAAGTTTAGAAATAACATTTGTTTAAGTGCTTGTAAAAGTTCAGAGGTAAAATAAGTAATTTAAAAATATTACTGAAGTTGTGAAATAACTTAACATATAAGAGCTTGAGAGAACAGCTTCTACTTATGGGTAACCTCTCTCTAGTGTTTAAGCGCTACGAAACACATATTTAGTTTTAAAAAATGCTTATATATAAGCTGCAATAAGTACTTATAGAAGTTGTGCCAAAGCAGCCTATGTTCTTTTTCACCTCACTTCGTATGAACTTGTATCATCTAGAGCATTTTCTGTAGTTCATATCTCTGCTTCTATACAAAACGAACGTTATTAAGGTGTGGACCCTGCTTGTCATGCCTACACGTCCAATTGACTCATCCTCCAACCTGTATTAATGTTCAGGTGTTTAGGGAAATCCTCACAAATTGAAGGTTGACCAAGGCAGATTATTTTTTGAGGCTTTAGAAGTGATTCTTGAGTCCAAAAGTGCTTCAAATAAATAAATAAATGTTTGGTAAACCAAAGTGAAAAGCGATTTCACTAGATCCCTTCATCTAAATGTTATTTTTTATGAAGATAATATTTTTTACTTCTGAAATCACGTTGCGAGAATCAATTTGATATGTCTTATGGTCTTATAAAATGCATTTTAAAAACTTTTACAACACCTATTTTATTCAAATTATCTTCACTTACAAAACTCCTACTGAATATAGATTTCCTACTCTAAATAAATTTAACTTAAAAGCACTTTTCTAAGAGGTGTTTATTAAATATCTTTCATTTTTCTCAAACAATTCTTATAAAGCGCTTCATAAAAAATAATTTTAACATAATTGCTTCTCCTTCCAAGAAACAACGCCATACACACCCTTGGTGATGGGAGAGGATCTGGAACTTGAAAATTAACGTTTTTAAATCAGCAATAAATACCTTCTTTAAAAAAAAAAAAAGGTTAATCACCGACACCTATACCGAGAGAGGTTGGTAGATCGTCCGGTTCGACCACAGTACATTTTTATAAAGGGGCACAGCACAAATGCTTGGTGTACATTTCTTTTCACGAGTGGTGTGGCTCATTTATCTTCCTCCCTCCATCCCTTTCAAGCCCCGACACAGTTGCCACTCAAATGTTTTCCTGCTTTAGAAAGTCCGGACACGCCACGTGAGATGACGGTGTCGACGCGGTATAACTCTGTTACGTCGGATAGACTTCAGAGCCGAGACGTCGACGTCCAAGTGGAGTGGCCGCTTTGTAAGGGCAAGTAACGACGGAACCATGCACGTCAGTTAGCGACATTATGTAGACAAGACGGTGAACACGAACGGCGAGTTTCAACATCGCCGGTCGTCGTCGAATTAACTGCACTTGTTCCCCGTTCCGTCCCCGATGACGTGGCATAACTCATTCATCCTCTTCCCTTATTAATTACCAACTGCTGCCGGAGTTTCTGATCTTATCTGATTCAATGGTAAAGACATACTTCCACGATTTTTCTAATTTTTCGTTTCTTTTTATTTATTTTTAATTAAGGTACACAGTTCAATTACAAAAATGTCCTCCTAGTTATTTTTCTTCTTCTCTCACTTTGTGGGACATTCAAATATCTTAGATAGGAACAAAAATAAAATTAAGTGAGATCAGTTCATAAAGGAATATCAAATCAAATCACACAAGACATGACTTGTGCATTATGATATGCACCTAACCATTGTTTCAAAAGCTCCAAGACTTGAGAAAACTCATTTGGTTAAGCATTTAACAAATTAGGATCGTAACATTCCACCACATTTTCATAGCTAACGACTACGACGGCCCACTGGCACTGGGTTTCTTTTTTTCTTTATTTTTGACTCTGTTCCAATTTGCTCTTATAGTGATTTCATCTCGAAACATGGTACTAGTTCTGATACCAATTGATACGTACCTCACCGTTGTTCCAAAAACCCTAGAACTTATGGAAACTCATTTGATTAAGTACTTAATCAAGTAAGATCGTAACACATTTCCTTTAAAAAATTCAATTTTTTATAATTTTAAAGTTAATTATGTTTTAAAGGAAAACCCACCGATCACATCCTAGTGCACACACCGATCGTCGATTTTCAGTAAACCACGCCTACAAAATAAACATGTTCTGTGGTGAATGCTGAACCTTACATGATAAATACCCTATTTATATGTTAAAAAAAACAATGGAATGTTTACCTATTATAATGTAATTCCACTGTTCTAGGGTCTCATATGTGGACAATATAATCAATAGTTCCAATATATTTGGTTGGAAGAGTAGGTTAAAATATTGGTCTAGAGATCACTAGAGAGGAACACCAAATTGATATGACTTGACGTCTATGACCCATCAAGTTAACTAACAGGCTATGTGATCACTCTCGGTCCAGTACTGTTTTAAAACTTGGCATGTCACTTCAAACTCAAGTCATCCAGATCCTTCGAGTATTTTGTATCGGGTATTTCTTATCAGAAAACTTGCTTGGAAAATTTAACAAAACTATCCTTCCTCTAACTTATCGGGTATTTCGTACCGGTAGAAATACTTCCGAGTCACTCGGTCTATACTGGGTCACGTCAATTAGACCGCAAAGACAAGACATATATACCAGTGCATGGTTTGGGAAACCAAATAGCATGTGAAATCAGGTCAGTGCGTACGGTTTTAAAACCGGATTTGAATTCCTTTAATGGGAACATCAGTGGGACAGTAAGGGAATTATATCAAAAGTATGTGTACTTTTTCATACTTGCTCGTTATTTCCCATAAACTTTTGTTTTCCTTTTTTCGGTGATAGATTTTCACATGGAGCTATTTATCATTTAATCTCTTTCGGGTCATATTGCTATATATATAGAAACCATTCGAAGCTCTTGGAGTGAAAGAAGGGAAGAAAGAAAGGAAGAAACTTAACTTTTTGATTCTCTCTTTAAGAATTCCAATCTGTTCTACTTTCTTCTCTCTAAATGAGGACTCCGACTGTCTTGCTAGTTTGCTTTCTTCTTTTGTTGTTCACCATTGATGAGACTCAAGGTAAGTACTAAATATATTTAGTTCTTGAACTTGAAAAATGGGATTTTTATAAGAAATGTTATATCTGATTGGGTTCTTTGTCTTTTTTGTTGTTAAGGGATTCGTTTGGGACATGGATTAACCTCAGTTGAGCATCAGAGAATCAATGTGAGTATATATTTGAGCTTTCTGATGAATTGGGTTTGCTTTGCTTCTTTATTTTTTTTTGTTGATTGTAATGGTGACAAATATGGTTTAATATTACAGGAAGAGAAGGAAAGTAATCTGATTCAAGCAAGTGGTAGGGGTGTCATAGAGCTTGTTTTGTGCAAAGATGGCTACTGTTCAGGTAACTATGAAATGAAGATTTGCTAGGGTAGTATAGTAGCCAAGGAAGCCCACCACTAGCCACCAAGATTTCATGTAGACTTATCTGTGCCTAAGAGTCACAAACCTAAACACCACTGAATCTATAAGCCCATGACCCTCTATTCTAATGGCAAATTTGCCTACAAATTTATCCCTTTTTTCCTTTTTTTTTTTTTAATTTTTATGGTGAGTGTGTGTATGTGTATGTGTGTGTGTGTGAAAAGACATGAAACATTGCATGCAAACATTTTTTGTAGGTTCAACCTTATCTCAATTAGATCTTCTCTATTTATTGGTGCAGGAAAGAGTAGAAAACTTATGACAGAAACAATCACCACTTCTAGTACTACTGCTGCTGCTGCTGCTGCAACTACTACTACTACTAAGGTAGGCCAGTGCTAATTGTTAAGAGGAATAGTTTCTTCCAAAAGGGCTAAAACCCATGAAGTCTCTTTTTCTTCTTTCTTCCCTTTTTTTATGATCCTAATTAAACTCAATTTTACAGAATGAGAAGATGGGAAGGACTCAAGATGATCCCAAGTCAAAGCGGCAAGCGAGCGATGAAGGAGTACTAGATAGGAATGAAGAGAATTTAACGGTGAAATCGTCACAGACTTCCGATCATCGGGTGGTTGTCGTCTCCAACCGCTATCCGGATATCATAGACATAGCAGGAATGGATTATTCTTCTGCAAAGAGAAAACCTCCAATTCACAACTGAGTGTTGGCAACAACTAAACAAAATTAGTTTTAGACAGAAAAAAGATAACAGAAGTTGAAATGTTGGATAGCATTACAGTAAAATGCTGCAGTCTTTTAGGGTTAGCGTTAGGGTCCATTTTGTACATAGTCTATTCTATTACTTGATGATTACTGAGTACACGATCATCTGGGGCTTCACTGGGCTTTTGTAACTTATATATTATATTGAAGGTATACAAACAGCATAAATTGAAGGCTTTTAATGTTTTGGTTTGTAATTATCACAGAGAGAGAGAGAGAGAGAAGTTATGGATATTCTATAAGAAAATCTTCTTTTAAACTTGGCATGAAACTTAAAAGGCAGAGGGGGAGATCTGATTAAGTCAAGATTTGACAAAATGTTCATCAGTAAAAGTCAAAATATATAAAAAGGATATGGGTCCCACATAAGGTACACCTACCTATATTCCACATTTCATACTGAGAGAGGCTTAAGAGAGGGGGACCAGATATGGATCATCCACACAAGAGAACATGGCTATCATTATCAGGCTATAGAGAGGGCCTTGTTCCATTGAAGTAGGAATATGTTGCATTCTGTGATCAACCCCTTTGAGCAAGGCCCTTTAATGAGTCTTGGGTTGGGTTCACTCATTTGGGTTGAGGGGTCATCTTACATGTGGGTTCATATGTTTCCTGTTAGGTCACACCTGCTTCTGCCGAATTGACTATTGAGATTTAATTTGTGGGGAGGAACAATTAGGGCATGGTGCCCTTACACCGGATGCACCCCTCAGGATATGAAAAAACATGTTTCTCATGCATGCTTTTTTCTTATTTTTTATTTTTTTTGTTAGGATTGCATCATTCTTCTTTAAAGATATTATAAAATTAAAGATAGATACAATTTTTTTTTTTTTGATAAGTAATTATTTTTAAAGTATACAATTTTTAAGATAATTTTTTTTTTAATTCTTTAATCTATTTGTAAGGAAAATGGATCCATTGGAAAGATTCCTTTAAGATGTTTCTAATATGATATCCAATTTGATTCTGATATTTCACTTATAAAACTTGGCAGTTGGGCTGGCAATTTTACGGGCCGGGCTCGGCCCGGGCTCAAACAACTATTAAGAGATGTAAAACAAACCCAAGCCCGATTCGGCCGATATTTGAGCCTGACAATTATGCCCAAGCCCGGCCTGTGTATGTATTTGGAAGCCCGAGCCCGTCTTGCTATATAATTTTCCTTGGGAAAAAAAAAAAACTCGGCGCAGATAAGGGGATGAACAGAACTGGTGAAGCAGCGAGAGATAAAGGGAGAGTGAGAGAGAAACAATTTTTCTATTTTTGTTGAAAATGGAGAAGAGCTAAGAAGTAGAAGAGAGGATTTACAGAAGAGATATACAAAAAGAGAAAGAATTTTCTCCATTTTTGCCTGAAAATGGAGAAAATGTAATAAGTAGAAGAGGCGATTTACAGAAGAGAGAGAGAGGTGTGGCAAATGGGAGAAACCAAAGCATCGTGATTTGGGAACTCCGAAACGCATGACAAAGGTACTGAAGAGGGTGGGTCCTGTTTGCGCGAGAGAAGAGAACGGGTGTGAACCCCAAGTTAAAATGTAAAAGCAGGCCAGACCGGGCCGAACTGGACTGAAATATAGTTAAATCAAACCCGATCCTACTTAAACCGGGCTTCAAACATTCGGTCCGAGCAAGCTTGACTAGCCTAAAAATGGATTTAAGCCCACTTTTAATGTGGGGGGTGAGGAGGGTCATCGACGGGCCAAAATTGTCAGCCCTACTTGACAGTGATGTCAAGTTAACGCCATATGTAGAGCATGCTAATTTACTTTTTTAAACCTTTTAATGGGGGTCATCGACGGGGCCAAAATTGCCAGCCCTTTTGCCAGTGATGTCAAGCTAACGACATATATAGAGCATGCTAATTTATCTTTTTAATTTTATTTTAAAAATTAGATTTAAATGAGATAAAACTTATTTTTATGAGATAAAAATACCTTTTTATTGTTTTTACCTTTAGAAAAAATTCTACCTAACATTAGTACTAATAAAATAATAAAAACATGATTAAAATCTTGTCAAGTAGATATTAGGGATTATTAGTTTTTTTTTTATTTCTCATTTTTAAGTATACGTAGTCCTTAAATTAAAAATTCGAATGACATTAATACTTTCGTAGGTGATATAGTAAGGAGAATGGCATTAAAACAAAATGTTATCGGAAGGGTGGTCTTTGTAATATAGTACAAAATCTCAAGAAATAGAATACAATATCAGAAAAAACAACGAGCGTGTCTGCAGTAGTCAAAAATGTAAGTAGAATGCATGAAATTAATTTTATAGAACTTGATTGGGTTATCACTTGCGCTGCCCATATCCTGGCCTCAATTTTGATCGGGCTTTTAGAAAGCCTTCGGACAAAATTTAACTTGCGAAAAACCCGTCCAATTATCAGGCCAGGTCGTCGCTACTTCTAAACAAATGGGTCTTTCAAGTAAGTCGCACAATGTGTATCATGGGTGATGTTTTGGCTCGCAAAACGAGACAAAACGTTCTTAATTCGCGAATTTGAAATTCTAATATGCAGATTGGAATAAAAGAGTAAAAACATGTGGTTTTTTTTTTTTGTAATTTTTGGGAGGATTTTATGAAAATATAAAAACAAATGAATTATATTCTAAAAATAAGGGTTAAATTAGGTTTTTCGTAGGTCCAATTGAGACATTTTTTTTATTGTCTTTTCTCTTGTATATTTAGTTGAGCATAAAAATGAAAATTGAAATATATTTATACACGATGTACAATTTGTACGTATATCTACATACGCTCTATACGCACTCTGAATCACGAGTTATTTTTATTTTGGTGCTCTCTCGCTCTCGCTCTCGCTCCCGCACCCGTACCCGCACCCGCTCCCGCTCGGTGTTTTGGTGACTTAGCTTTCAACTCAGCTCCACCAGGGAAAAATGTGTCATCAGTCGTCACATATTCACATCTAAGGGGAACCGAAGGACTGAGAGAAAGTGACGACAACCATTCCATTTCTTCCATTCCACACGCAGAGAGAGAGGAGAGAGAACTGGCTATAAAAGGAGGAACAACTCTCTCTCTCTCTCTCTCTCTCTCTCTCCCTCGTCAAGGTTTCTTGAGAAAGATTTTGTCAACACCAATCCCCATATAAGGTAGCCTTAATCGGTTCTCTAACATCAGCATCATAACTTTGTTCTTGTTCTTCGTTTTTAATCGAGTCGATTTTCTGAGTTTTTTTTTTTTCGTGTTTTTTCTTCAATTATATCTGTTTCTTATGTCTTCAACGTGCATCGGATGCTGGTTGAAATGAACTGGTTAACAGTGAACGCTTGTAATTTCAAAAACCCTAACTTTTGTTTTCTTTTCTCCTCGACATAATATGTGTTATCTTTCAGATGCTTTGTAGAATGTTAGTCTAGTTAGATTTTAGTGTTAGATAGGGTTTTGTAAGTATTCATATCAAATTTAGCTAAGGAAAATGTTGCGGGTTTATTTGTAGCGATCAATATTTGAACGTTTCAGTTATTTAGTTAGTATGTACTTGTAGTTCTCGAGTTAAAAGTTTTTTGCTGAATCCAGTGGAAATGGAAATTATCATCTCTGTTTTTTCTCTTTTTGATACATATCGAAGAAGAAGGAAATACACATCTTTTAGTATTTGAAGTAGAGTTGATATCAGGAGGACGGTTCGCTCAACTGTCTTTGTTGATTGAAGTATTTGAATTGGAACTAATACTGGTTTAGAGTGGGAATGTTGCAGATAATATGTTGAAATATATGTTTATATTGATGATTGTAATTGTTCTATCTATTGAGGAACACACGGGTATATGAAATACTTGTTTAAATGGGTGATTTTGTCCGGTGATTATTTTATTTCATTTTTTTTCCTTTCTATAAGTGGCAATGCTCTAGGAGTTGAACAAGGTCGTTATGTGGTTCTGCCTCGTACCATAACTAAAACAATTTTAGGGATTACCTGTGGAGGGAGTACTAAGTGTTCAAGCTACATTTTCTTAAATTTTGGAAACAGTAACCTCCAGAAGCTGATTTTGAGAACTCTTATACCTGTTGCTTTGATACTAAGTTAACTTCAAGACCAAGAGAATAGAAGAAAAATGCAAGAATGATTACTATAGGAAGTGCTAGTAATTAAATCTTATGGAGAATCTGTACCATAATAAGATGAAATAGTAATTGATTACATTAGCAGCATCATGCGGATCCTGGATCCTTGATTATTACCATGAGCTATGAATCCATTGCTGCTTGAAAAATAAAGGACCTACAATCAGAAACTATAGAAATGAGAAAACCTTAATGGAAATATAATTCAACATTTTAAGTATGTGTCACAGAACCTGCCTGTTGAACAGTTGAAGTGCCAGCTTATTAGAGGCAGTGTAAGATAATGGTATTATGTGTCATTCTTTTTATCTTTTTATTTTTTCTCCTCAGTGAGTCAGAAACTATGTTTGAATGCTACCATGTAAGTTCTTTTTTTTCTTTTTTTTCATGGCTAGGTGCATATTGTAACTTTGGGTAGTCTAGAAGTTGATGCTGACATGGAAAATCTATTGCATAAGATGCATCTGAGATTACAAAACATCTGAAATGATTGTGCACTATGAGTAGCGTAAACTTCTTCAATTAGTGTTAATATTCTATCACACTCCTATTCATCAAGATTCTCATTCATCTCTCCATACTCCCGCTTGTCCATTGTGTGAGCTTCTGTAATGATATTTGTCAAAGGAATCTCACTATTCATCTGAGATTACAAAACATCTGAAATGATTGTGCACTATGAGTAGCATAAACTTCTTCAATTAGTGTTAATATTCTATCACACTCCTATTCATCAAGATTCTCATTCATCTCTCCATACTCCCGCTTGTCCATTGTGTGAGCTTCTGTAATGATATTTGTCAAAGGAATCTCACTTGTAAATGTAATTTTGAGCAACTACCTAGTTGATGAAATTTGTCTTATTTACTTGTTGATTATCCCAGATCTATTAGTAACATAGACCATAAACTTATTATCTGTGTTAGGATCATGCATTGGAAGGCTAGCACTAGAAATCTCGTAAGCTTGGTTCCATACCTATCTATTTAATAGTCTATTTAAGTTACCTTCTGTTTATTTTAGGATATCATAACTTTTATGCTTTTTTTTTTCCAGTAATGTATTGGACTATTACTTCTTTAGTGTATATTTACGTGCGGTTGCCGTGTCATATATAACTTTCTTATTTGCCATGTCTACGTAAGAGCGTTGTTAGAGACTGTTCTTGGCCTCATTCCAAGGACCCCTACTTCCTGCAGGTTGCATGCTTGCTCAGTTGCTGCCCCTGCACCAAATGATATTTGAATATGTCTTCCTCATCCTTACATAAGAAATCACTTACAATCCCTTCCCATCTTTCAGTTGTCGACGTGTGTAAAGTGATCAAAGAAAGGAAGTAGGTTGGGTGGTTGGATAAAGTACTTTTCCTCCAGGTCATCCTTCTGTCTTCCACCCTGCTGCTTTTGTCAAAATTTTCCCTTGCAGGTTCCCATATTTTCTTGGACTTGTATCTAACACCCAACTGTGGTCGGCAAGCTCCCAACTCTAGACCCCCCAAAATTCAGCTAGTTCATGAATATTGGCATTTCTTCCACCTCATAAATCTCTGACTTGCTCAAACTCACATCCCAACCAGACATTGTTTTAAAACAGTGGAAGATATTCCTGAAAATTCTCAACTGTTGATGGCTGGCTTCATACATCACGAGTTTGTCATATGCAAATTGTAGGTTTGCAGTCCCTACTGCTTCATCTCCCACTTGAAAACCAGAAATCAGGTTGCTTTCCATGGCCTTTGAATCATTTTACCTAGTTCGACCACTATAATGAATAAAGAAGACGATTGTGGGTGTCCTTGATGAATTCCCTTTGAGCTTTGAAAAAACTCCAAAGATGCCCTGTTCAGAAGTGCTGAGAATGAAGATGTAGAGATAAATCTTTCTCACCATCTGTGCCATTTTTTGAGTCAAATTCATTATGACTAAGAAGGTGCATGAGAAGGTTCCAATTTACATGGTTATATACCTTCTCTTCTCAATTTCAATCTTGCATAATAAGATACCTAAATTATCACTTTCCAGTCTCGAATCCAAGCATTGAAGGGCAACTAGATGCTGTTCAGAATTTGTCTTCCATAGTCAAAAGCACTCTGGTGTTTGGAGATGGTGTGATGCTTGACGGGCTTGAGTATAGAATCTATATTTTAGATATTATATTGTCTACCTTTTACTAGACTGATTGGTCAAAATTCCGTAATATCTTTTGCCCCATGCTTCTTTGGGATTAGCACTAGGAATGTTGAGTTTGAGCTTTTCTCTAACGTAGAAGTTCTGCCAAAACCATCATAAAGTCCGAACCAACCACTAAAAACTTTTTGGAAAAGCCATTGTTAACCCGTCTGGCCCTGTGGCTTTATCCCTGTCAAGGTCTCTTAAGGCCTCTATTACCTGTGTTTCCTCAAACGGTTTCTCTGGCATATCGCATTCCTCTGGGTCCAGCATCAAAAGGCTCATACCGTCTGATAATGGTCCCTATGCTGCCTCTTCCGAGTATAGTGATCTATAATACCTTGCACCCAAGAGTACAGACCTTTTATCTTCAAAGACGTTACCTTCGGCTTTAAGCTATGAGATGGCTTTGAGTCTTCTATGAAAGGTTGCAATCCTGCTGAAGAACTTAGTGTCCTTATCAGCTTCCTTGAGCCACAAAGCATGATAGTTTTCTCCAAAACACCTTCTCGGTTCTCACCATCTTTTACGAAATGTCTCCTGATCAGTTCAGCTTGGGAAATCCATCTCATTTTCTTTTTCTTGTCCAGATTTGAAATCTCCTATGGATTTCTTTCAAGGGCCTCCACTCTACCAAATACTTATTTGTTATGTACTTTTTTTTTTCTTTTTTTTTTTTCAAGTGCCTTTAGCCTAAGACAACAATTATAATTAGGCCTTCCTTGAAAAGTAAAAGAGTTCCACCGCACTTTAGTCAAATTGTTATGAGCATTCTTTATTAGCCACATATTTTGAATCAAAATGTGTTTGTGGGTATGTGGGTGTGTATATGTAAGGGGTTGGGGCGTGTGAAGTGCGTTTGCGTGTAAGCACCTGTGTGCATGGATGTGCGTGTATGTGTGCATGCGTGCACTAGTTATGTTTGTGTGTGTTCACTATGTCATTCTGATTGATGAGTTCACTGAATCCTTAAATTTTCAACTCTGATGATCTTTCATATTTAATACCTGAAAGTGTTGAAATCACCTCTGATACACCAATAAACTTGCCAAGCTTCCTAAACTCTTCATCCCAATTTTTTTACTGGTTTGTGTCGTCATGAGGACCGTATACTCCTGATAATATCCATATGAACTGGTCACTGTTAGTCTGAAAGCGAATGGAGGCAGAATACCTTCCTACCACCAAACCCAGTTTTCCAAGATCCTCTTGTCCAACATAATTATGATTCACCCTGCCACTCAATGGTGTTCAATGCTATCATATCAACATATCTAGTAACCCTTCTAGTGTCGGATCAGGTGAGTCTATCTTTGTCTCTTGCAAAATTGCAACATCTGTTCTCTTTTACTTCATCCCCTTTACTACAAGTAGTTGTTCCCATGACCCTATTGTATCAACATATCTAGTACCCTTTTTTCTAGCAACTAACAAAGAGCATTAATGGCACTGAGAACTAAACTTGACCAGCTGCCACCACCATCACCACCACTTGGAGCCATGATCCTGTAGGATTGTTGTTGGATGTGAGTTTGAGCCTAGTCTCCGACCATTTGCATAGTTGAACAACGTGGTCGTTATTGCTTAGTGGAAAGGACCTCATGGTGTTCGACGGTTTACGCTGAGGCGTAAGGAAGATCAATTCCAATGGTGATAAGGGGATCAAGTCAAAGGGTTCTAGATTGTTGTAATGTGCAGGCAGTTCATAGCGTACCAGGTCCCTGGGAACAATTGCTTCTTGATGGTTATGAGTACAACAATGTTGCACTTTTCAATCATCTCTTGCCCGGTCCGACGGTATTGGTTGGGACCGGTAGGTACCGGACTGGTCTAGATCGATACCAGTCTGGACCGTCCAATTTATAAATTTTAAAAAAAAACAAAAAAAACACCAGACCGGTTGTACTGGCCGGTCCTTACCGGTAGCTGTTGTACCGGCCGGTCCTAGCTGATCCCGGTACGGACCGGATCGGTCCGATTCTTGAAACCTTGTGGGTGATGATAATCAAATGTGGAGGGTTTCCGAGAAAAATTTCCAACCCCATTTATGTCTACCCTTTGACAGAAGGATTCTTGTAAGCCTACCATTTATTTCAGATATCGTGAACTGCAAAATCCTTCCTTTGTCGTTTGACTTCGCCTCCAGTATGACAATCCTATTCCCTAATGAGATTTTCTAAATTTAATATCGTCATTGCCTGAGAAATGAATCCCCGCAGTTTTTTTTGCGCCCAAGATGTAGTGTTGTCATCAAGGTATATACCTAACTGTTATTTCTCTTAACTATATGATTAGTTTGTGGTCTCTCCTTTTAAAATTCATAATTTCGTAAGACTCTGTTTATTATCTTTCTTTGGCAAGGCTTCAGTGAGCTGGAGCCCTGGGAATGGTCATTTCGCGACACACACTAACGAGTAACGAGCCCCACTGCTGAGACTGAAACTTGTTCTTTGTATCATTAATGCAAGCCTTATCCAGAATAGCACAAATAAGCCTCGTACATCTGGAGAGGTTGGAGAAGTTCCTAGAGGCTTAAGGAATAATGATAGAAGGCTGAATCCATTTATCACACACAAGTCCACTTTAACCATCCACTTTAACCATTTCATGTCTTTAATTTAATTTTGTTTTGATAAGTCATGGATATATATAGGATGAAAGGATAAAAACATAAGAGTTACAGCTACCACTGTTTTAGCGAAAACCTAAAACCAGTGAAGCAAAAACAGAGAAATAAAAAGAGGACCAGAATATAACATGGTCCCAAAAACAAAAAACATTGACTCGCACATCAATAACACCAAAAATTAATCCCAAACCACCTCCACTGCTGGATCCCATGCAAACATACCACCTCTACTCACACCTATCCTCGCAAGGCCCACAGCCAACTGGTCTACTGTCCTTGGCGCCACATGGAACGAGATGTTCCACCCCCTATCCAGGGACGAAACCAGGCAAACCAATGGAATAACACTCCACTTGCATCGGGCAGGCCTCTCTAGCCAAGCAACAATGTGCGAAGAAGTGCACTCCACCTCAAGGTTCTAAAACCCCTAATCCCTACCACACCTCAATCCTGCCACTAATGCCACCAACTCCATCCTCATCGCCTCACTCTCACCAGTCGGTCCAGAGAACACAAAAAGGGGACTATCATCATGATCCCTGAAAACACCTCCGATCCCAGAAGAATTCAGGAAGATTGGAGTGAATGCAGTGAAACACAGCCTCACCCATCCCTCCCGAAAGGGCACCTGAATGGGCAGCCCAGACTGAGAACGAAGAGCCCCCACCGAGATTGAATGCTACTCACTCACGATATCTTGGGCCGAAAGACCAACAAACTGCCTCCAGACCGATGCTCATGATGCCACAAAGATGTCCTTTTGGGTAGTTATGTTTGTAGTTTTTCTCATTTGGGATGTTTCATACTATAAAAAATTCTCTCATGCATCAATTTCACAAGAGCTATAGCTTGAACAAAGTAAAGTTCAGCACACACTGGGTCCTCGGTGACTCCATATTGTTTGCAACTAATGTTTTGCTTTGATGTTCAGCTTGCTATCAAATATTCTAGTAGTACCCATATAGGAGATAAAATACATGAAAATAAGTTAAAATGGTTTAGGCATATAAAGCAAAGACCTAGGGAGGCGATTGTGCGAGTGTGAGGGGTGCATGATAAACAATCTGTAAGGGTGAGAGGAAGACCAAAAAGGACCTGGATGGAGTCGGATAGAAATGACTTAAGTACACATAATCTGCCCGAACATATGGTTTTTTGACACAATGGAATGGTGGAACGTGATTCCTGTTGCAGACCTGACTAGTTGGGAATTGGGGATCAGGCATTTTGTTGCTATCAAGTATACTGACAGTTAGGTAGGCCATTACAAAAATCTTTTAAAGACTGAAAAATGGGTTGATAAAACCTTGTAACCAGACTGCAGTGGTTCTTACCAGTTCCATACACGCACTAGAACCTTAGTCAGTTTGCGTTAAATTAGACTCCATCTGAGTTCAGCTTAATAAGCCAAACCCGATATGTTTTTGTCTCTAAATAATTTTGTGAACCATGTTATAGATTGCCCGAGTATCATTGATGTATCAAGTAATTTTTGCTCTTAGAGCAAGGTAGTTTATAGAACTATAAAAGCACCCAGTTATTAGTTGTTACTTATTCCTAGTTTTGGTCTGTGGTGAGCACCAGGATGCACTTTATTTTTAAAGCATTCCTGTTAATTTTTTTTATAGGCATGGCATGCATTCTTCTGCTTTTTTTTTTAATTTTTTTTTTATGATATATGAAAACAATTTTATAAATCAAAATGAAACAAGAACATACAATGATCACGAACTGTAATCATGAGAAGAGAACTAAACATACACAAACAGAAAAAGAAAAGAAAAATAAAGCAGCAAATACATTCTACATATCTAACATAGAACCATGGATAAAAACAGTCCATGACAAACCCCACCTGGAGCCGTACTAAACTATCATCTCCAAGCTGTCCTCAATTGGCACACCCACCACAAAGGACTCTCTGAGTACACCTCTTCTGGCCTAAGAATCAGCAACCGAATTAGCCGACCTAGGAACATGACCAAAAGACAACCTCCTTCCCCTACTAAGATATCTAGCAAGACGAACCAAGTGAGCATATTGCCAAGGAAAATAAGCATCCTCCGACATCCAAGATATCACAGAAAATGAGCCCCCCTCCACCTCAAGAACCTCGATGCTTAGCTTCAAAGCCTCCTTAAGACCTGCAATGAGAGCCCAAAGCTCAGCTCTGGTACAATAGGACCCGAGTACGCATGAATAATATCCCTATTTGAATCCTTGAATACTCCTCCAATCCTAGAGTTTGGGTTACCCATAGAAGAACCATCGAAGTTAAGTTTAATGACACCACAAATAGGAGGGGTCCAGATGGTTTGTCTTTAGCCTTTTATAAGAGTTATTGGGATGTGATAAAGAGGGATGTGATGGGGTTTTTTTTCTGAATTTTTTGCCAAAGGTAGAGTGGTTAAGAGTGTGAACACTACTTTCTTAGCTCTCATTCCTAAGGAGGGTGCTTCGGATATCAAAGATTTCCGTCCGATTAGTCTTGTTGGGAGCTTCTATAAGATTTTATCTAAAGTATTGTCTAATAGACTGAAGAAGGTGATAGCAAGACTTATTAGTAACACTCAAAGTGCTTTCGTGAGGGGGAGACAAATATTAGATGGGCTGCTGATTGTGAATGAGTGTATTGATTTAGTCTTGAAGAATAAGGATAAGGCATTGATATGTAAAGTGCATATGGAGAAGGCGTACGATCATGTGAATTGGAATTTCCTGCTGTATATGATGGGCATAATGGGTTTTGGTTCTAATGGATTTCTTGGATCAGTTAAGGCGTACGATCATGTGAATCGGTGGGCTTTTTTAACGGTTCTAGAGGAATTAGACAAGGTGATCCTCTTTCTTCCTTCTTGTTTTTGTTAGTGGTAGAGAGTCTTGGGAGAATGATTGGAAGAGATCGGCCTTATTAGAAGCATTCGGGTTTCTGATTTTGCTCCGTGTATTTTTCATCTTCAATTTGCCGATGATACTCTAATTCTTTGCAGGGCCAGGCATTCTGATCCGAGGTCTTTGAGATGTGTTTTTCTGTGTTTTGAAGCAGTTTCAGGCTTACACATTAATTTGGGTAAGTCTGAATTGATCGGGGTTGGGGTGGTGGACAATCTGGTTCAGTTAGCCGGTTGGTTGGGCTGTAAGGTGGGCTCTCTTCCTTCCACGTATCTGGGTTTTCCTTTGGGGGGCTTCCTACAAGTCGGTTGGGGTTTGGAATAAAGTGGTGGAGCGGTCGGAGAAAAAGTTGGCAGCGTGGAAGACTAGTTACTTATCTAAAGGTGGGAGGCTGATTTTGATCAAGA
>JAUPMG010260638.1:7076-20568 GCA_031762675.1 Pachysandra terminalis
CGGGGGGTGAACTCAAGGCGGCGAGGAGCAACAAGGATAGCCGGAGAGGAGTGCAGAAGGATGAGGAAGGAGGAGCAGCAGGCAAGGAAGAGGTGGAGGGGAGGGGAGGAGATGCAGGTCGCACAGGATTGCACCCAGGGGAAGTAGAACAGGGGGAATGGGAACGAGACAAGGGGGAGGGAACCAAGGGGAGGGCAGAACGAGCAGCCCGGGTAAGAGGTTTAGAAGAAGAAACAGGAGGATGGGGAGGACAACCAGAGGACATAGGGGAGGCTTTACGAGCTTTCCTCCCCATGGGAGGATACTAAGGCTCGAACCCTAATTCTGATTGAGTAAAAAGTCAACTCTTTGATTTTAGTACAAATTCCGGTTTCCAGGATTTTTGTCAAAAACATCGTTTTTGAGTTGGGACATTTTAGCCAACCTTTATGGCCCTAGAATTTTTTGTAAACTCTAGTTACATCATAAATTGTTTAGATACCAAAAGACTGGTAAGAAAAGTGTCATACCCAAAACCATAAAAATATTTGGGAAAAGTCAACGTTTTTAGACTGTTACTGCTTAAACCTAAACCTTATGAATATTTTGACATTTAAGTGCTAGGAGTAAATACAAATCTTTAATTCTGAATAAAGATGAATGTTAGTGTGAGATATGAATGAATGTACTAATAAGTTGGGTTGTTGCATGATAATGGGAGACTAGGGATACACGAGCATCCCGGTGATACTTAAAGTATCGATCGACTTAGAAGGCGAAGACTTAACCCTATGTAATGAGGAAAATCAAATTAATGAGATAAAAGTTATAAATAACTTCTGATCAAGTAAAAGATCAATGATAAGATGTAAGGCCGAAGCCTAACCCGTTAGTGAAATGATTCACACACATAAGTAAGAATGCGCATAACACTTGTAATGAAACAAGTAACACATGAGTACAAGTATGACATTACAAAGATGTAAATGGTATATAGTCAGGGATCATATGTATACATGCTTATGTATTAACATAAAGTATGGCAGTGAGAGGTATTATAAGTAATAATCTCAATCATTCTGGATCACTAGTATGTGATGCATAGTATTCACAGTAATGAGATAAATTGAAGGCCTATATGTTTGATGACCATGCTTGATGATAGGCATAAGTCATAGTTTCGTGATGGCAAGGCAATGATGTAAGTCCTTCAAATACATGGTTGTGTTTATTTATGAATAAGCACATAATGGAATTGTGATGTCTGCGGACAAGTTTGAGCATGAGGTATGCGCACAGGGACTTGTGAGTGTCTCTAGAATGTTTTGGACATGGAAGTTCAAATCCATGATGAATGATGATATGAATGGTTGTAGATGTTTTTGTAATGGCTTGTTTCCATTTACTGCATTTAATAAAATTTAGGCCAATTGGAATAATCACCGGTATTGCATATTGACTTTACGGTCGGGATGACCATGTTACAGATGAACTCTGAAATGAGTTACACTTGTTTAATTAACGTAATGACTACCCTCAGTGGCAAATGGGAAAGTTCTGTATGATGCCCGAATGTTCATTTGTCGGCCTTGAGAGGCAAGACTAGGGTGAGGACCAGAGATGTCCAATAGGACCAGTTGTTTAATTATCTATTTTCTTTAACTGCTTTCTGTATGGACTGGGATGAGTCACGAAGGGGAACTTCTGAAGATGAGATCCTTGGAACCATCCCCGCAGGCAGATGGGTCCTCGATAAAAATAGAGGTGGGGCATGACTTCCCCATGGGTTGTGAATCCCTAAAACTGTGTTGTACACACAGAATCCACTGTTGGCCTTAGTCCAAATGGGTACATGTATTCCTGCGTGATGAGTACATGTTGGCACAGTTGGGAACGAGCGTGATCATCCAGTGATCATGACAGAAACAATAGCATGCATATCATGTGATTGTGATTGAATTGTGAATTGCGGATAAGGAAACTTGATTCCATTATGAATGAGCATGTAGCATACTGCATCATATAGAATATCTAGATGTGAATGGACCAGCATGCATATTTCCAAACCCAGTGAGTATGCATGAGAGAACTGCATAGAGTGCTGATTATGGTGATGCGATTGATTGTTATGATACATAGTGAAGGTTAACGGTAGTGAACAATAGTTATTATACGTAGAACTCTGAATATATAACGCAACAGGTTATATGGGTGTTAGGTGAGAATAGATTGTTGAAAGAACTGTGTAATGTAATCAATAAGGTTAGATTCATGAAAACACTGTAGACAGTATTACATAGATAAAAGAACGTATTATGTGAACTCGAACTACAGTTTATAGTAATAACTCAAGTGGAAATATGTGCAGGCCAAGAACATAATTAGATGAGTGTTAATTACAATAGTAAAAGCTTCTCAAAAATTACTTAGTGAATTTGACTAATACTGTGTCATTTATATCTTAGAATCTAAATTATGTAGAGGTAGTGGTAACACTAAATGGTGATTAAGAACGAGACTAATCCGATAAAAGATTACAACTGTTAGTTCATTGGTATTGAACAATAAACGGGTTATGAATAAAATTCATAGAAGTTAACCACACAATGATGACATTAGAGTTAAGTATATTCAACAGGCAGAATCATGTAAATGTGAGAAAATAAATTGACCAGATATAGGCAATGACTCATGATAAAATTATGAATTGAATTGTATGAATGCAAATAATGAACTAGATCATAATCGTAAATTGGATTACGAGAAGGTTAAGAACATAAAGGTATAATGTCAAGAACTATTATGAATTCTCATAATCCACCTTTAAGGTATTCCATATTATCTTACTGGTTTGAATTTCTAAGTAAATACTCAGTCATTGTGGGTTTACTTGCCGGCGTTATAGCTCACACTCGTTGTTGAATGTTTTTCAGGTTATGCTGCTTACTCTGATAGATAGCTCGTGGGCTTGGGTAGAAACTTTAGCTTTGTAAATGGTTAGTAAGAATCCTGGTATGACATATCTATAATTCATTTATTACTTAGATTTGTCTCTTGTTATTCACTTGTTTGCCACCTCCCACATAGGGGGTGAGAGTTGCGTCGCCAAATTCTAGTAGGTGACCTTTGAGGGGTATACCTTGGAATCGGGTCGTGAAATGGTCATTGTGTGAGTTGGAGGTGGTTGAGAATTGAGGTTGGGTGGCGGTAGGTTCAAGGTTGGTTTAGGATTGGTAGAGGACTCCAGGATATTTTGTTGGGTAAGGGAGTCATGTGGCAAGGTTTCGGTTGTGATGGTTGGTGATGGAGCATCGCACTGGGGCAGCTGAGGAGCTTCCACTTCAGACGGTGTAATGAGTGGTGATATTGAATTAGTAGTGGATGGAATTTTAATTATTGGTGGAACCCAGGTGGTAATTGTATTGGGTTGTGGACGTGAGGATTGACTACAAAGAGAAGCAAAAGGAAATATAGACTCAATGAACGTAGCATGTCTGGAAACATAAATTTTTGATGTTGAGGAATCATGAGATATAAGCACTTTGAGTTAAAGAGTATCCGAGAAAGACGCATGGTTTGGAGCGAGCGTTGAGTTTGTGTGAGGTATATGGTCTAAGCCAAGGGTAGCATAGACAACCAAAGACTCAAAGTTTCGAATAATTTGGGCAAGAACCAAAAATCTTTTCATAGGGAGAAAAGAGATTAAGTGTGGGAGCTGGCATGCGCTTAATTAGATAAACCACAGTGGCAAAAGCATGAGACCAAAAAATTAAAGGGAGGGAAGCATGAGAGAGTAAGGTGAGACTTGTTTCAACAATGTGAAGATGGTGTCATTCAGAAAATCCATTGTGCTTGGGTGTGTGAGGTGAAGTGGTGAGATGAGATATACCATGAGTAGCAAGGAAGCTAGCAAGAGCAATATATTCTCCACCATTGTCAGAATAAAGTGTAATGATGTTTTTATTAAAATGTTTTTCCACTTTGGCTTTAAATCTGATAAATACAACTTGAACTTCATATTTGTGCTTGAGAGAATAAAACCAAATATATTTGGTGAAGTGATCAACAAAGATAGCGTAGCATTTAAAGCCATCCTGTGAAATAACAGGTGAAGTCCATACATTAGAGAATATATTTTCAAGTGGTTAAGAAGACACAAGAGTAGAATTGGAAAAAGATAATTTATGACTTTTATTGCAATGACATGCGTCACATAAAAATCCAGATGACATAGAAGATGATAAATCAAAGTGATAAATGGAAACAATATGTTTTAAAATAGGAAGGGCAGGATGTCCTAGTCTGTGATGCCACTCAGACGAAGTGGTCTTAACACTAGAAAAAGCAAGTAATGGTGAAGAAATTTGATGTGATACTAGCCACTCATACACTCCATCCTTAGTTTGGCCCTTCAAAAGGATTGTGTCGCACCCCAAATCCGAGATATAGGATCTCGAGGATTTAGGAGGAATGACCTTCGGATCCACCATGTGGACGCGGATAACCATTTACCATTCAGAACCATAATACTGGTTGTGCAGAGTCTAAATAACATAATCAGCGGAAGTCTGTATAAATTAAAACCGTAGTCTCATCTAAACTAACAAGTTAGAGTAATCCAAATAAGTCTAACTAAGTTATTACAACCTCATGCCCCTGTGTGGTCAAAACAAAGTTCATAAAAACTAAGTATCATCCATCAAGTATCTAAAACATAAAGGAAATCTCCTCTCCATGCAAGCAGGTCAACCGAACTGATTACCTATTTCAACAAAAGGATTAGCCGAAGCTTCGTAGAGAAATTCAATGAAGTTACAATGATTATCTTCATGCATACATAACAACACCGTCAATTCATGCAAATTCATTCAACAAGTAATATCACAGTCAAATGTATTAGCATGCTCATCATCATACTAAATCTCACATATTTAGTAAATATATAACATGTACCATGATAATCTCAATTCATTCTGAGAACCAAACAAGAAGTCAAATCATATCATTTTAATTGTTCACATGGTCCCACCATGATAAATTATAGGGCACACATGATCCCATCATACATTCAACCAAAACCTCATAGTCTCACTATGAACCCAAATATATCCTACATGATCCCATCACATATATAATAACAACAACATAGTCCTACTATGTTTAACCAAACATCTATCTACATGGTCCCACCATGTAATACAAGTAGACACATAGTCCCACAATGTTATAACAACAATCACATGGTCCCACCAAGTCAAGCAAACATCACATATACGTAGTCCCACCACGTAATACAACACACAAGTAATATATAATAAACACATAGTCCCACTATGTTATACAAACAAACACATAGTTCCACTATATTATAACAACAATCACATGGTCCCACCATGTCAAGCAAACATCACATATACGTGATCCCACCACGTAATACAACACACAAGTAATATATAATAAACACATAGTCTCATTATATTCACAAACAACAATCACATGGTCCCACCATATCAAATAAACATTGCATAGTCTCACTATACAATACAACACATACACATGGTCCCACCATGCAATATCAACATACAAATATCATATCAATCACATAGTCCCACTATGTTCACAACAATCACATGGTCCCACCATGCTATCACACCATATGTTCACATGGTCCCACCATGCTTCCACATACTAAATCCACATGGTCCCACCTTGTCATTACACCACCAATCAAGAATGTAACACATGCACAAACACAATCAAGACAATCAAATGCAATGAGATGAGTATGATATGATGCAGTTATGCACAATGAATGCAGCAAACGATGCAAAGCAATGGCTTGTCAGACATAGTCCAACACAATCATTCAATCCATTGACCACTATTTTAGGGACTTGCACCCATGGAATAATGCTCCAGTGACCATTATTTAAGGGACTTGCACCCACAGAATAATGCTCCAGTGATCATTATTTTAAGGACTTTAACCCACAGAATAATACTCCAATCATAGAACCAATGACCATTATTTTAGGGACTTGCACCCACAAATAATGCTCAAATCATAGAACATAGTCAATCCCATTGACTATCAGTGGATGCTCCCAGCACCACTCTCAATCATATCATGGATGCTCCCAACATCACTCATAACAAAAAATATTACAATCAATTACATACAAGCAATGGATACATCAATATCACTGATTACAAATAATGTCATAAGACCAAGCACAACCCTGATCAGTGAATGCTACTAGGCCCACTCAAATCACACAATATCCTATACGATTATTACCAACTATCCTTACCCTATCATGTAGTCTAGTATACATGTCCAACTCATTCAAGTCAAAATCACCTTAGATCTTGTCACGCCCCAAATTCCGATGCCCGAATCCCTAGGTGGGTGGCACGGATCACGAGGAGTGACCTTCAGGTTTCCAACCATGGAACGCGGATCACTAACAATTACGAGAGTGCTAAAAACTCAAGTAACAAAATCAGAGTGCGGAAACAATAAACTATAAATAAATTCAAATACGGCTTCAGAAGAGCTTACATCTCAATAAACAAAATAAACCGAAACAGAATCTGATTACATCAATTCTAATCCAAAATAAGGAAATAACAAAATCTACAATCCAAGTCCAATCCACCTTTTACGTCACCTCAACCTGAACCATGAGTAAGTTCCGTGAGCTTACTCATGGGATAACATTAGAATAATACTCAATACCAATGCAATAGCAATAACATAATTCAGCGAATTTCATGTTATCCAAATCAACCGTAAAATCACACATTCATGTACATATAAGCATATCAAGAAAAACGGTAAACAAAACATATATCAGTATCATGCAAGAAGCAATACTCAAGGATGCTCAAGACAAAATGATACAACACACAAGTTATGCATGCAAGTCTAATGCATGTTCCTAGTTATGTATACAAGTCTAATGCGAGTTCCTAGCCGGTGATCAGCTGATGCCAAGTATCACGTACTTGGTGCTGCTGGCATATGCTGATCACCATCACAATCTCAAGCTCAACTCCTACGTTTACAGCGTGGCTTTTGTAGGAATTTCAACCTACCCGGGCTCAATTCCCATAGTTGTTTATAACCTCTTTAGGGAATGTACACCCAAGGGCGGCTACCCATAACCTTTTAGGGAATTAAACACCCAAGGATAGTTGACCATAACTTTTAGGGAATAAAATACCCAAGGACAGTTGACCATAACTATTTAAAGAATAATCACCCAAGGTCAGTTAACCATAATCCAAGGAACCATATATCTCCTCCGTCGCTGCCCGGTTGGCCGGACTAGTCATCAAAGAACCAGTAGAATTACGGGTGATAACATCCTTTGGAAGCTACCCGTGCGCTCATACACACGAGTAATCCTTGGGATACCATCACAGAAACCCTTTCCATAATCAATTGGATCACTGGTGATAATACCCTTTAGAAGTTGTCCATGCGCCCATACACACGAACAATCTGCCAGTTACCATCACGAGCATTGTCACCACAATCAATAGGATTATCGATGATAATACCCTTCAGGAGCTGCCTGTGCGCCCATTCACACGAACAATCTGCTGGATACCATCACAAGCATCATTACCACAAGTATCAATGCATTTCAATCAATCATATGCAACATAGCATAAAGATTAACGATAACCCAATCATTGCATTATAATTTGGATTCCACAAATAGTTTCTAAACTGGAGACTTATCTAAGGAGTGTGTTCAGTAGGTTAGCACGTGCCATTCACACAATTAAGCCCGAACCAATACCAACATCCAAACCCTTAAATTCTCCCAAGAATAATCACATAGAATAGTCAGTCTGTCCAAAATCAATCCATCGGTAGGCTCGTAGGTGTACCGACGCCTTCCGATCAACTCAAATCCTAAGTCATATGTATATACTGTCGGTAGGCCCGTCAGTGTACCGATGCCTACCGACCAAATGGTCTAATCCTCCTTCGGTAGGTCCGTCGGTGTACCGACGCCAACCGAAAAGCTATAATGGTCTATTGTCGGTAGGCCCGTTGGTGTACCGACGCCTACCAACCAACAAGGTCAAGCAAGTATAAATTCTTCATCGGTAGGTACGTCAGAGTATCGACGCCTACCGAAAAGCTATAAATGTCTACTATCGGTAAGTCCATTGGTGTACTGACGCCTACCGACTATCAAGGTCCAGCAATCAATAGGTCCATTATCGGTAGGTCCGTTGGTGTACCGACACCTATTGAAAAGCTATATTAGTCTCCCGTCGGTAGGCCCGTCGCTGCACCGATGCCTACCGACCAACTCAAATGGTCTACTGTCGGTAGGCCCGTCGGTGTACCAACGCCTACCGACCAACTCAATTTCCACTATACAAAGGTCCCTGTCGGTAGGCCGATCAGTGTACCAACGCCTACCGACGCATCTCAGAAGTACTCTGTCGGTGGCACGTTTTGTGCACTGATACCTACCGACGAGCTCGACATTAACACCTTAGCACCATTGATAGGTTTGTCGGTGTATCGACACACCTACCGATGAGTAAAATATCAGGTTTTCTGGGTTATCCTTCTTAGGTTTCGAACATAGTTTTTAATAACGATCATATCATTCATGAAGACCATCCTATAATACCACTAAATCACTCAAGAAAATCATGTTTATGGAAGGGATTAAAATCCCACATGCATTAATCATTATAAACATCCTAAATCTGAAATCATACATGGAGATCATACAATCAGTACAATTATGATTAGTTAAAGATCTTAACACACGAATCATGGTATATATGACAGATTAACACAATACATCACAAGGAATCTCAGCCCATTCATATTCTTTCATGGAATCATACTTACAATCATGCATTCAAACAAAACTAGATCTACATGTTATTCCAATTGAATTACACAGAGTAAAGAACTTACGGTGATCTAACGATTTGAACTGCTAATCCTCAGTCTCCCTTCTTCTTCCACTTTTCCTTCTCTACCAGTAATGGACAGCTATGGTTGATGTTCTCTCTCTCTCTCTCTCTCTCTCTCCCTCTTCTTCTTTTCTTCTTTCTCAGTCTCTCTATTTTTCTCTCAGTCTCTAAACAAAAATAGTAGAGTTTCCTACGGTTGGGAGGTTAGAGGTATAGGGAGCTAACTCCCTAACTCCTCTCCCCTCTATCCCACGTACAAGGCCACGTCTCCAAGACTCTTTCAATGCACGTTGTGTGTTTGAAAATCAAAACCAAAGGTCCCAAATTACTAAAATTATCCCATAATAAAAGTCATTACACAATGACCCCTGGTTGTCTATTCATCTTTAAATTACACTCCTATGTTCCCGTAAGCCTATTAAACCACTCTAATAATTACTATAAAATTACAAATGAATTCTTGAAACACTCATATTGATTCACCCTCATTAGTCATCTTGTTTAATTAATCTCTAATTAATTAATATATTTATTTACATGTTAGGGTCACTACAGATCTCATCCAGGATTATTCCATTTTCCTAAATTTCAAGCCTTATTGCATACTTTTAAACATTCGACCATATCCACAACTTTTGCACATAAACCAACCTCATAGGCATGTGCACAACACATCCAGGGATCAACCCTTAAAATTGGAAGCCATTTGAGCTTCGGTAGGTGTTCGGTACGTACCGAAGGTCCTACCGAAAGCTTCGGTCGATGGTTCGGTATGTACCGAACATCGGTAGATGTTCCCGAGAGTTTGCCAACTCTCGGTAGGTGTTTCGGTATGTACTGAATGACCTATCAAACTATTCGGCAGATGTATCGGTATGTACCGAGGTACCTACCAAACGTAGACATCAACCCAGTATCAGTTTTCTTACTAGGGTTTCGTGCCCAGGGTCTCAAGATGGCATTTTTATGCTTCTAAACTTCAAATATCAATATCCAAATACATCCAACAATCATTCTAACTTAATCTAATCAAGTATAAACTATACATATTGATCTTTACACAAATCAATCATCACACGTGAGTTAATTTCAGAAAAATAATAATAATTTCTAAGAACACATATGATCATCATAATGGCAATAAATCCACATCTTAGCATGCTTTATCATGTAAACACTCAATCATTCATAATATCATGCCCAAATTCATAGATCACACACACCAACTAATAACAATAGCATTGTTAAGATTCATGAACATGATCACTGTAAAATCAAAGAAAGTCCCCACCTCATCTAGATCAGTAAAAATCTCTACCCTCTTCCAGTTTTTTCTGTCTTTTCAGGTGCTGTCTCATCCGGGTTCTTTTCCCTTTGTCTCCTTCCTCGTGCCAATCATCGTCATCATCATCAGTTTCTTCATAGTCGTCGTATCTAACTTCCTCTTACTCTTCACTCTCTTCTTTTTCACTCTCTTTCTTTTGCTTGTTCTTCCAGGGCTTCTTCCCAACGTTGCTGATTCTCTTCCATTCTTCCCTAGCTCTCTTCTCTTCTCTCTTATTCTCCTCTCCCTCTCTTCTCTTCCTTCTTTCTCTCATTCTCTCTAGCCTTCTTCTTCCTACAATAAGCATTCCTATTTCTCTCCATCACTTCAGCTTTCTCTTTCTTCCCATATGGTATGCTCATTTTCTTCTTCTGCAGAGCCAAAAACCAGAAAACCTACCTCCTTTGTTTGGACGTCCAAGGCTAGAGACAGATTCTATCTCTCTCTCTCTCTCTCTCTCTCTCTCTCTCTCTCTCTCCCACTTACTTAGCCCACTAAAACTCTATCCCAATTGGTTAGTTTAAATTTAAATATCTTAATTTGAATTTTAAACTGTAGAGAATTAGTTGTGTTTGGTTACTACCTTAATTACCCTTATTTTAAAATTTAATACCAGTCTAAGTCCTATTGGACATTTATTGGGTTTTGGGCCCAAACTGTCAACTTCAATTCTGGCCCATATGGATTTGAAATCCAGCCTAATAATTAATTCTTAATTAAATTAAATAGTTGTCCCTTAGTTCTTATTAATTGTGATTTAGTCCAATACTACTTAGGGTCTTTCATTAAGTTCTCACTGTATAATTAGTAAATTAATTGTTAATTTATAACTAATTCAGTTGGGTCCGGGTCACTACAGATTGCCCCCGTGCGAAGTTCCATCACAAGAAAAGAAGATCGTAAGAATTCAATGGAAACATTATTTGAGGTGCAAAATTGAGAAATTGATATCAAATTCGTTTTCATGCTAGGTACACAGAGGACATTGTTTGAGGCAAAAGTAGTGTTAGGAGTTTTAATAGAAGTGGAACCAGTGTGAGTGATGGGAAGACCCGTGCCATCTCCAATCATAATGTCGTCGGAGCCGGTGTATGGTGCATGAAGAGATAGGTTGTTCAGGTTGGAAGTTACATGATGAGAAGCACCACTGTCCAAAAGCCACGTTGAAGTGTAAGAAGCATTGGCAGCAAAGTGGGCTCGCGGCTGCCATGGTGATGTTAAGGTAGGCGTCAATGCATTTGAGTTGTTGGATGACTGAACTGGTACTAAGCGGAATGAGGGAAATCTTTTGGTGGTATGACCCTAGTATCACCTCGAGACGAGTTTGTCCCAACGTTGGTTGACATGGGGGAACAATTGTCAGAATTGGGCGACGGGCCCCAGCCCGTGGTGGTGTTACCTGAGTTGGGAGACTGGTGCCAGCACGTGTTGATGCGACTCGCCGGATGAGCCGCAGCTGGAAAGTTTGATGGCTTTGGTTTCGCTCCTTGAAGGGATGCCTTAAAATTTAGAAGTTTTTCATGAACTTCTTCAAATGTGATGGAGGTATCTCTCGCTTGAACAACACGTACCAGTTCTTTGTAGTCCTCGCCAAGGCCATCAAGAATCTTCTCCGTGAGATCTTTTTTATCAATCGGTGCTCCAAGGATAGCAAGTTCATCAGCTAGAGCCTTGACGGTATGGAGAAAGTTAGTGACGCTTTGGGATCCCTTGGTGGAATTCTTGAGGTGGCTCTTTACTTGTTTGATGGGTCCACAAGATGGCTTGGCATATTTGTTGGCTAAGATGGTCCAGGCTTCTCGTGACGTTTTGGCTCGAGAAATGAACGGGATGATAGTTCGAGAGAGGGAGCCAACGATAGCATTGAGAATCAACTGGTCTTGAAAAATCCAGATAGTGTGGGCTGGATTCGGTGTAGTGGTGCCGTTTTGAGTGATAGTGGCATCTGGACAGGATTTTGATCCATCGATATAGCCGAGAAGATCATAACCTAGGAAGAGGGTGTGGAATTGAAGCTTCCACGACACATAATTGTTGGAGGTGAGTTTAAGTGGAGCTTGAGCAATATTATTGATGATGATCAGGGTATTATGGGATTCATTGGTTTTGTAAATGGTGGTATTATTTGTAGTTATGGTGACGACTAGAGAGTAGAGGGAAGATAGCAGCAATTAAAAAAAAACTGCTCTGATACCATAATAGAGAATAGAATTTGGAAAATATGGCCTTACTGTTTCATTGAGAGTAATCGAATATAAATACAATACAAAGATTTAAACTTGTAAAACTAAAATCCTAAAGCAGTTGCAAACTAACTTCTAAGACTCGGCAACAGCTGCAAAATCTAAATTACAAAGTCAAATGTACATTCAAAATATCTACACGGTGATAACAAATAACAAATAGATAACTACAATTGTGGACTGCCTCCATTAATAACTGCCTATTAAATGAAAGTCTGAATTTTTTTTTCTTATTGGCCGAAGACTTGATGGGAAGAATTAACTAACTCACACACCCACACAGTGAAGACGAGAATTGATCCTAAGACCTAGGAACAACCCCACGAGGCCCTTACCACTGAAACCCAGTGGCTTCATGAAAGTCTGAATTGACCGCCTGACATAGTGAGGTCCCGTTCGAAGAAAGAAAAGGATGGACAGTGTATGGAAAGCCTTGTATTTATTGGTTTGTCGTCTCATGTAATGTAAATTCAGACCACGTGAATGAAATAAAACCAGGGGTATCATTGATATTTTCGCTAGGAAAAAGGATAACCACATAGACGTTTCATAACCGGAATTATCACTTGTTTCGATATAGAATAATAAATAAAATTACAGCGAATTAGGCTAGAAATAGAACTGGCTTTTATCAGTCGGCTCCGCATCCTCTACAGCTTAAGACGTGCAGCAATCCATATAGCACCATTGGATTGTTGCCACGTGGATTTAACCCCAAATGCTAAAACGTTAGTTTAACGACCATTTTTTTGATTTTTTTTTTAATCTTTGAAATTTAATACACCCACCCGACCCGACCTATCTTCTTCTTCTTCTTCTTCTTCTTCTTCTTCTGCTTTCTCTTCTTCTTCTCTTCCTAATACATGCATTTTCCGACCTCTTCTTCTTCTTCTCTCCCCTCATCGGAACAACTGTTGCACCTCTCATAGGAGCTTCTCTCACCGCTCATCAACCTCACCCTTCCTCATCAACATCCCAACCTTGAAGC
>JAUPMG010260656.1:0-20567 GCA_031762675.1 Pachysandra terminalis
TACACCAATTCAAATTTAAATCTAATCTATATGAAAGACTTTGTTAAAAATTCAGAAATTAGAACAGGGGTATTACACCACACGCTGGGCTGCCTGCGTGCTACGCTATGCTGATCCTACGCGCTAGGCTTCCGATGCACGACCTGCGTATTGGGCCCTCTTCATTGGGATGCTCGTGTGCTGCCTACACGTTGGGCTACCCGTGCACTGCCTGCACGCTGGGCATGCTACGCTAGGCTGCCCATGTGCAGCCTGAACGCTTGATGGGTTAGCCGTGCGCAGCCTGCGTGCTGGGGCTGCTACACTAGGCTGCCGATGTGCGTCTTGCGCGCTGGGCTGCCTTGCAAGGCCTCTGGTTGCGCGCGACTGCTACTTCTTGGCTGCCGCGCGAGCATGTTGCTGTTGGGCAGCCTGCGCGCCCTGCTACATGATGGGCTGCCGTGTACGCCCTTGGTGCTGGGCTGCCGCGCGTGCCTACTACACTGGACTACTGTGCACTCCCGGATCAGACCTTGAAATATATGTCTATTTTGAATTTTGATATTAGGGTTTTAAAGCATGATTTAGAGTTTATTTTATTTGCATGATTATATGAGGTTGACATGTAAATAACATCATTTTTAGAGATTATGTTATTTGTATGATTATATGAGATTAACATGTGAATAATATCATGATTTAGAGTTTATTTTATTTACATAACTGTATGAGGTTAACATGAAATTAATATCATGAATTAGAGATTTTTTTATTTGCATGATTATATGAGGTTAACATGTTAATAATATAATGTTTAAAGTAAATTTTATTTCCATGATTATTTGAGGTTAACATGTAAATAATAGCATGATTTAATTATTTTTATTTCCATGATTATATGAGGTTAACATGTAAATAATATCATAATTTAAGATTATTTGAATGGTTGTATGAGGTTAACATGTAAATCACATCTTAGTTGAGAGTATGTTATTTCGTAGAAGGGTTTTGCATATTATGGATTAAAAAATAGTATTATAATTTTATTGTATTGGTGATGAGTATGCATTATGACCTACGGTCTTGTGTATTTTTGATCTGATAAATAAAATATTAATATTATTGTTTAGTCATAGATAATGATGCAAGATCAACAATGTGTGTATTTATGACATATTAGAGATATGTGGACTTTAATTGTAGTGGTATGGCCGTTAAGAGAATAGTAGCTGACCTAAACAAGGGTGAGAAATTGAATTGTAAGAACTATGACATATGACATAGGAAGATCCAATACCTCCTCGATGAGTTCGTGGCCCAAGAGACTTTATCACATAGCCTAGATTATTCTAAGGAAACCACTGCCAAGTATTGTAGAGATATGGCGGCCTATCAGTCTTGGGCCAAGAAGGATCATTGTGCACGATTTACTACGTTGAGTAGTATGCACAATGATCTTAGTGAAAAATTCGAGGCCTATAAGAAAGCACTTGCGATTTGGAATGCATTAAAACTTGCGTTCGCTGGTACGTCGGCCACCAAATTATGAGCGCTGACGATGAGATTTGAGACCTACAAAATGACTCCTAGCGTGAGCATGGTTGAGCATCTTATGAAGATGGCGTCTATGATACGAGATCTGAAAGACGTAGGGAATTTCCTGACAGATGAGCAACAAATTCTCATTTTTCTGAGATCCTTACCTAACTAGTTGTCAAAACCAAACCAGAAGATCCCAATTCTGAGATATCAAGTTTAATTCGTAATTCTCACCACATATGGCTATGGGAGTGGAACGACAATAATTAAAACATAAGCGGAAGTAATTAACAGTTCTAATAAGATATAAGTAACATAAATATGAAATCTAATCCATTACAGATTAATTAAAGGAAGATCTAATTTTAGTACAACTCTACAACTAAATCTAGGTTTCTATGCCCATTCCTAAGCTCTCTCTTTATGATCAACTTCCAAGACCCGAAAAATATAAATCAACAAACATAAGCTGGAAAGCCCGGATGAGTAATCCTTCAATACAAGGTAATTACTTATATCCCAATATTATGAGAAAAGAACAAATAATAATTATAATGCGATAAGGATAACATCCGTGCATATAGTGGTGAAATATTAAACAACAGAGACCACACAATGCATTGTTTTCTCCCAACCTCACCTGGTATTAAATCAAATGTCCATATCATAGTATCTATATGCCCAATTCTATATGAGGATTAGATCAAGTGTGTAATACACTTGATGCTCACAATGATATCAACGGAGAATATGCAGTGCAAGTGCAAAGGGTGGTACTGTATCGTATGTAAAATATAGTAAGTTCCCACATGTTCCATTAGTCCTTGAGCAAGATGTCTTCTCGAGCCATCCCCCCAATACAGGGCATTCTCAAGGATATGATATTCTATATGCGCAACATAATTTTATTGGTTTTCAACCAAGGAGGAAAAAACCCCATGTCACGCCTCGGATCCCGATACCCGAATACCTAGGTGGGTGGCATGGATCACGAGGTGAGACCTTCGGGTTCCCCACAATGGAACGTGGCTAACAACAACAAACTATAATAAAAGCCCAATAATGATTTCATTAAAACAAATCAGAGTGCGAAAGTCAAAGTAAATAAATCAAAGTTTGGCTTCATAAGAGCCTACAAACCAAATAAATGCTTAAATATCCTATTACATCAAATATAAACTATTAAATTAAAAACAGAAATTAAAATAATCTAAACAGCCTCCACGTCCAACTAGTAGTCCCCTTTAACCTGCCTTAACCTGCAACATGAAACGTTGCAGTGAGCTTGGAATGCCCATATAAGAAACATATTCCGATAGCCATCCCCATGGAACAACGTTAGTCCAAACAACAATACAACATCATCAGAACAGTCAAATAGCAGAAAACATGTTATACGATCCATATCATATCAATCAAGTTTGTAATTAGTAAGAATTCCACAATATCATTCAATACCAATTTGTTACAAATGCACAAGAAGCACTCCACTATCCGGTGATCATCCGGTCCATAATCTCCACCAACAACTCTCTATACGACCTTATTGTCAATATGTCTCCATATCATTCATCCCATGTGTACATCATGGTTTTGTAGGATTTGTAATCTACTGGGCTCAATTCTCGAAGCTATTTTTTTCTTTTCTGGGAATTAAACACCCAAGGACAGTCACCCTAACCTTTCAGGGAATTAAATACACTAGGACGGTTACCCCTAACCATTTATGGGAATTCACACCCTAGGATTGGCCATCTCTAACTATTCTGGGAATTCGTACCCGAGGATTAGTCATCCCTATCAACAATTCCATCTCTTTAATCCGTCGTCACCCGAACCATCAATTGAACCAGTAGGAGTGCTAGTGATAAGGTTCCTCGAAAGCTACCCGTGTTGCCGTACACACGAGTAATCCTTGGAACAACATCACAAGCATCCTTCCGAACAGTTAGATGGATCTTCGATGATAACACCTTTCGGAAGTTGCCCGGGTTCACATTCACCGGAACAATCCTTAGGAAGCAATCACAGGATTCCTTTCCATGGCATAAATGCAAAATCAACTACAATCATCTCATGCAACACATATTATTTATAGTCCACATTCATTCTACAAGTTAATTGATCAGTTACTCAAGTCAAACGATTCTGGAAATCAGGTTTGGGCCTGTATTGGGTCTTCGGCAGAGGCAATCGTGGACCGAAGCCTGCCAAATAGCAAAAATAGCCTATAAACTAGTCTCTGTCAGTGGAGTGGTCGGTGGACCGACTCTCTCTGTGTTTCTATATGGTCGTTGGAAGAGGCATCGGTGGACCGAAGCCTGCCGAATAGCAAAATTGGTCTATAAAATGGTCTCTAACGACAAAGGCGTCGGTGGACCGACGTCTACCATTCTACGCAATTCTGGGTTTTTCTTTTGGTCTTGGAATTCAATGTTAGGCAATCTAATGCAACCAAAACCACTTGTAAACACATCTACACTTCCGAAAACATATTTAAACAATATTAGAACATTCAAAACGCATTCAAACAATGATCTAACCATTCAATCAAACGATAAAATCACATATTCATTATATTAAAAAACAAGGCATCGAATCAATCTTAATGACATTCATACTTCATGAGATCAACAGTAAACATAAAATCAAGCATTAATAACTACCTGAATCCCACAAGAATTTATACAAAAATTATCTTACCGATTATATGAGTTTGATCATAGTGTTCTTCCTCTCTTCTTCTTCTTCTTCCTCTTCTAGCCGTTCCAGACATAACCTCTCTTTCTCTTTCTTTTCTTTTCTCTCTACAAGATCCTAAGCTCCTCTTACCACCTTGCTAATGACGTTCTCTCCAACCCATCTCTCTTATATAGCCATTTAGCTTTTCTTCCACCTCCTTTCTATTTTTCAACGTGCTCTTCTAATCTAATTAAGAAACCTTCCTATTTTTCCTCCAATCTCAATCTCTACTAATTCTAATTCCTCCTTAATTATCTATTTAATTAGAAGTCTTTTAGAAGATTATCTATAAATCTAAGCTTTATTCTTTACTCCCTCACTTGCACGTGAATCTTAATTTTCAGCTATTCTAAGTTTATTTAATTACTCTTTGGTCGCCTATAGTTTCTATTAATTACCAATGAACCTCACATAATTATTATTTAGCCCAATACTAGTTTAAAGAATTCTAGTACACTCCCAAAATTTCTTTTAATTACAATGTTATCCTTAATTCTGGTTGAGGGTCACTACAACCTGCCCTCCTTAAAACATTTCGTCCTCGAAATTAAACTATATTAAATTTCTAAAATTTTCAAATACTACAGTCTGTTATGCTTTTAAGTCATGCTGTTGTTCAAGTGGTATCGTAAATCTAAACATGTAACAAAATCAATTCATTTCATACAAGTTCATGCAATTAAATGTAAATCAAAAACAGAAAAAGTGTGCACATTAATACCTTCAATAACTGCATTAGCTACCCCTCCATCAAACTCCTTATTCTGCCCAATAAGGACATTGGCTCTTCCCGGTTGGGTTGGTCGTGCCGCTACTACCTGTTGTTCTTCTAACCTCCTAGGCTGTCTACAATATCTTTGAACATGTCCCACTTTCCCACAGTTATAACACTTGAGTGGTGGACGTGACTAAGGTGGTGTCACTGCACTACTCGTAATGTCAACTTGATCTGGCTTCTCTACTGTTCTCTGTTTCTTTTATGTGCTCTGTTCTCCATCTCTCTCCCTAGACCTATGAGTCTTCTCCCTATCTCGATTACTCCTCTTCTTGTCATGTTCTTGTAGATACCTCACGTTATCCCTTTCCACCACCCTTGCACATTCTAACACATCCGAGTACTTCTTAAACCTTTGGGGTACTACCCTCTTCCTAATTGACGATATCAGGCCTTCATCAAAGTTGGCAGCCTTTTCAGCCTCATCCGCATTCATATAAGGGGCAAACCTCGACATCATTACGAACTGGGCCTCATACTGCACAACAGTGAGTGGACCTTGCTCTAACTTCCTAAATTCTGATGCCATTTGTCTCTTATAACTACTAGGAAAATAAGTCTCTAAAAACTGATTCTTAAAGGTTTCTCAAGTCATCACTGTCTCCAGGTTCTGCTCCACCATGTCCCACCAGTGGAGTGCCTCACCCTTCAGTAGAAAGTTAGCCAAAGACACTCTTTGGTCATCAGGACATCCCATGGTCCTAAAACTTCTTTCTATGTCTAACAGCCAGTTCTAAGCCTGGAGTGGCTCACCTAAACCTTCAAATATTGGTGGCGTAAGTTTCTTGAACTTTTCCAGCCACATAACAGGGTTTCGTATCACTCTACTCTGTTCGGCCCTATCTTGCCTCTCCATCTGATCCCTTTGGAAAGCTGCCATGTCTCCAAGGATCTTATAAATGGTAGCTAACTGAGGGTCCGCATCAACCCTAGCCTCGGAAGATGATCCCTCACCCGCTGCTCTCCTCCTACCAGCCATCTACAAAATCAAAACAAAAGTTCAGTCATCTATCCTACAGCTCACATGCTCAGACAATCATACAAATACACACACAATCAGATTATGCACGCAACATACAATTGCAAATATGTGGATCCTAGTTTTTCATTTCTACGTTCTCAACACCCTAGGAAACTTAACCTAGAGCTCTGATACCATTCCGTCACTCCCCAGATCCCAATACCAGAATCCCTAGGTGGGTGGCACGGATAACAATGAGGTGAGACCTTCATATTCCCCACCATGGAACGCGACTAGCAACAACAAACTACAATAAAAGCCCAATAATGATTTCATTAAAACAAATCAGAGTGCAGAAGTAAAAATAAATAAATCAAAGTTTGGCTTCATAAGAGCCTACAAACCAAATAAATGCTTAAATATCCTATTACATAAAGTCTAAACTATTAAATTAAAAAAAGAAATGAAAATGATCCAAATATCCTCCACATCCAAGTAGTAGTCCCCTTTAACCTGCCTTAACCTGCAACATGAAACGTTGCAATGAGCTTGGAATGCCCATATAAGAAACATATTCCGATAACCATCCCCATGGAACAACGTTAGTCCAAACAGCAATACAACATCATCATAATAGTCAAATAGCAGAAAACATGTTATACAATCCATATCATATCAGTCAATTTTGTAATGCGTAAGAATTCCACAATATCATTCAATACCATTCTATTACATATGCACAAGAAGCACTCTACTATCCGGTGATCATCCAGTCCACAATCTCCACCAACACCTCGGTCCATGACCTTATGATCAATATGTCTCCACATCATTCATCCCACGTGAATAGCATGGTTTTGTTAGGTGTCGCAACCTACCAGGCTCAATTCCCGAAGCTATTTCTTGCTTTTCTTGGAATTAAACACCCATGGACAGTCACCCTAACCTTTCAGGGAATTAAACACCCTAGGACGGTTAACCCTAACCATTTATGGGAATTCACACCCAAGGATTGGCCATCTCTACCTATTCTAGGAATTCGTACCCATAGATTAGTCATCCCTATCAATAATTCCATCTCTTTAATCCGCCGACGCCCGAACCATCAATTGAACCACTAGGAGTGCCGGTGATAAGGTTTCATGGAAGCTACTCGTGTTCCCATACACACGAGTAATCCTTGCAACAACATCACAAGCATCCTTTCCAACAATCAGTCGGATCTCCGGTGATAACACCCTTCGGAAACTTCCCGGGTTCCCATTTACCTGAACAATCCTTAGGAAGTCATCGCAGGATTCCTTTCCAGGGCATACATGCACAATTAACTATAATCATCTCATGCAACACATATTATTTATTGTCCACATTCATTCTACAAGTTAATTGATCAGTTACTCAAGTCAAACGATTTTGGAAATCAGGTCTGGGTTTGTATTGGGTCTTCTACAAAGGCATCGGTGGACCGAAGCCTGCTGAATAGCAAAATTGGTCTTAAAATGGTCTCTATTGGCAAAGGCATCAATGGACCTACGTCTTCCAATCTGCACGATTCTGGGTTTTTCTTTTGGTCTCGGAATTCAATTTTAGGCAATCTAATACATCCAAAACCACTTGTAAACACATCTATACTTCCGAAAACAACTTTAAACAATATTAGAACATTAAAAAGGCATTTAGACAATGATCTAACCATTCAATCAAACAATAAAATCATATATTCATTATATTAAAAAACAAGGCATCGAATCAATCTTAATGACATTTATAATTCATGAGATCAATAGTAAACATAAAATCAAGAATTAATAACTATCGGAATCCCACAAGAATTTATACAGAAAGTATCTTACCGATCATATGCATTTGATCCTAGTGTTCTTCCTCTTTTCTTCTTCTTCTTCCTCTTCCAGCCGTTCCAGACACAGCCTCTCTTTCCCTTTCTTTTCTTTTCTCTCTTAGTTTCTCTCAACAAGATCCTAATCTCCTCTTACCTTCTTGCAAAGGACATTCTCTCCAACCCATCTCTCTATATAGCCGTTTAGCTTATCTTCCACCTCCTTTCTACTTTCCAACGTGCTCTTCTATTCTAATTAAGAAACTTTCCTATTCCTCCAATCTCAATCTCTACTAATTCTAATTCCTCTTTAATTATCTACTTAATTAGAAATCTTCTAGAAGAGTTTCTATAAATCTAAGATTTATTCTTTATTCCCTCACTTGCACATGAATCTTAATTTCCAGCTATTCTAGGTTTATTTAATTACTCCTTGCTTGCCCATAGTTTCTATTAATCACAAATAAACCCCATATAAATACTATTTAGCCCAATACTAGTTTAAAGAATCCTAGTACACTCCCAAACTTTCTTTTCATTACAGTTTATCCATAATTCTGGTTTAGGGTCACTACATCCCCCACTTATTGTTATCATGAGTAATACTCCAAGGTATCATCAAAATGAATTGCCCTTAGGGAATCATACATATTCACATCCAATAGTAAGGAAAAATCATGATTCAACTCTTTTTTCAAGGTTCGGGAATCATCTTACCACAAGTCATTCAAGGCGAACCAACAAAAGGGCTCTCTCTCAGCTTGGGCAAAAATAATAAAGTCCACTCATAGGACAACATGGTCAAATAAGTCAAGTCATCTCACATGTGAGTCTAAACCCAAGGGTATTGCATGGTGTATTAGACTAGGCTATTACAGAAGGAAGGTCCATATGCAACTCATTGTATTCAAGTTCGTTAATTAATTTAACACACAATGATTCACAGATATATATTCAATTCAACAATCACATGGGCATAGTCCCATGAATCTACACTACAAGGCACAATAATGCATAATAATGCACCCTAAATATCACTAATCATCTAAGCATAAGGGAAATAACCAAATACGTGCAGGAAGAGTATAAGTACCAGACAAACACTAAGGGTACAACAGTGTACCACACCACACTCTTAAGCATGCCAAATATTCTAGCACATGTCATACGATAATATCAAGGCAGATAGGGCAATGAGTATCTAACATGTAGCAATACGGACGTGATGCAGATCTAAAGAATAAGGAAAATAGATAACACTAAGCATACGTAGAGAAATATGATATACTCAGTACAAGCAGGATACGTGCATCAAACATAAGACATTACACGTATTAACAAGTTAAGGAGATGGAGGCAATAAACAACACCAATTACTCACATCCATAGGCCAACCATTACATAGTAACACATGAGTCAAAGTCTAGACCTAGAGGGCATGAACATCTAATATGGGGTAATATAGACGTGAAATAAGTTTAAGGAATGAGGGGCGATGGATAACACTAAAATATACACACCGTAAGGCAAGACATTACACTCTAAGCATACATAATTACCTAAACATAAAGGGATACGATACATTTGGTGCAGGTAGGATATAAACTTTAGATACCACTAAAGGGTATAGTAGTGCACCACACGACACTCTAACATGCATTTAACCATCCAGCATAAAGGGTTATGAAAAGGATACATACGAGTTGGCATAGGCATTAGAAAAGATATTATATGAAAAGAGCAAGGCAAAGGAATGAAAAATATAATCTATACTAACTTCCACATGGATGAATAAAACATCACATTGCACCTTAAGAGTCAACTTCTGAACCTAGACATGCATAAACCAAGGGAAAAGACCCAAAGGAAGGGTTTTGGGGCTATTCACATAAGTTTCTGGGGAATCTCATACTGCTGGGCTAATTCAGGAAGGTCTAGACCTTGGTATGAAGGGTCATATTTTGATTGGCAAGGCTACCAAGGCCAACAACATGCTAGAACAGTTAGGTTAGGGATATTTTGTGTGCTCATAACTTAAAACCAACTAGCGGACCAAAGGAGTGTCTTGGCGAGGTACTCAGTGTACCCTCGGTGTGTCGAGAATGGTGTTTTGGTGCCAAATGATCTGGATCTTTGGGAACTGGTCTGGATGGATCCCATTAGGTCAAAACTCGTCTCAACACATTTTCCAAAATGGGGCTTGGCGGGGTGTCTCGGTGCTCCGAGAAGGTCTCGGTGTCTTTTCCATAACACCTGGAAATCCCAAGAGAACTCGGCGGACTCTTTGGCTTGCTGAACCTCGGGATCAGAGTATTTCTTGGTGAAATTTCACCTAGAGGTTGCTAACCACCTAAAGGAGCTTCAAAAATGGTTTCAAGGCCAAGGGAACTAGTATACACAAGGTTTTCACTAATTTTCCCTAAAATCCAAACCCTAGAAAACTGAAATCAAAGAATCGGTTCACATAGGTTGTCTACAAGGGATGGGTTATCAATAGCTTAAGGCTAGACTCCTAAAACATTAAAATACATCTACCAAATTCATGGGGGGAGGAAGAACACAATCAAACATGATCTTCCCCCGTGATCACAACATTGAAATATGAATAAGAACACAAGCATTGAAGAATACTCAACCTGGGGCGTTGTCGGGTCGCGTCCGAGGTTGCTTCGCCTTACATATACTCAACCTGGGGCATTATCGGGTCGCGTCCGAGGTTGCTTTGCCTTACATATGATGATCTTGAGGTTTCCCCCTCTTCTTCTCCAAGAGCTCCACAAGAAATGAGACGAGGAATAATGAGGTTATGAACCTAAGTCTTCTATTTACAGACCTTACGGGCAAGGTTGTAAATTAAAGTAGTTACATGGACAAAACTGGGTTTCTAGCTCTATTTCACCAATTTAATTACTTTATAGATTAATTATGTTGCAAATATGTTTAGGGGCTACATATGAATCTTCCAAGTTGTCTAAACTAATTATTATCTTGCTAATTTATTTTATTTTCTATATATCTGCTAAGTCCAGTTATCTAACCAATACTGCTTCCTAAGTTTATCTGGCTTACCTGATCAGTTTTAGAAGTCTTAAGGGTTTCTAACGTGTTTTATACGATTAAGTATGCTATAAATTTTAATCTTAATTTATTAATGAGATTAATTACCAAATTACTATTTTACCCTAAGATCTCAAGTTAAAATTTTTAGGGATTATTCAGGTTCTCACACTTGTGGGAGCACATGAGGCTTGACATGATGCACAATAAGAACATTACAATGTTCAATAATTTTTTACGTCATCTTGAGTTCGAGGAAGAGCGTCAAACCACAAGGTCTAACAATACTGCGTTCTTAGCCGAACTGGCAAAGCGCAAGACATCCAGGTCTAGGTACAAGTGAAAGGGTAAGGCGCCCCAACAGGGGGAAACAACTGAGAAAGCGCCTAAGGCATAAAAAAGGTACCAAGTGCCCTAAAGAGGGAAGCGTAGAGGAAAGAGACATGTCCAAAGTAATCTACTATAGCTAGTGGAGATAGTTGGATTAATATTTTCCGTTATTTTCAGTAGAGATTGCGTCTCCGTTTCTTTAGAGTAGGATTTATACGGTAGAGAATTTATTTCTGATGGTCTGCTTAAACTTGATATTGATAAATCAAGTGATGCAAATTTGGTTTCCAATTTGACTTCCGTTGATGATGATAATTGTGATCACCCGACGATCGGGTGGACCATAGGTTGATCGGGTAAATATGGAGTCGCCACCATTCATTGGAAATGGTCACCCATGATTTTAACAATTAATTTCAAAATTAAACCAAATATGAAGCTTGAGATGGTCTAACCATATTTTGGGTAAGGAGGTCTAGTTAAGAGAGTGGAAAGGTGTTAGGCACCCACTCTCCTCCGGTTCATCCAGTTACCCAGTTCACAAATATTTGGTCAACTTAAAAAGAAAAAAACAAATCATAAAAGCAGGAATATACATGTATAAAAAAAAGGATAAAAAAATATATAAAACCCAATTCCCTAAAGCTTGGATAATATGATATACAAGATGCAATGGTAAGAATAATAAAAATATAAGAAACATACAATTACATGTTTATCCAAAATCATATCAACAAATAACATTCAGAACATAAGAAAAAAAATCTATTTACTTATCTATTTTAATATTTAGTTAACATATAGGATTCATAAATAAAAATAAATAAATAAATAAATAAATAAAACTAACCCATGATTGATTAATCCGATTAAACAAAGAATTAAAATAAAAATTACACCAAAGTGAGGATTGCTTTGACCAAACAACTAATAACATTAAAAAATAAAAATAAAATAAAATAAAAATAAAGTAAGATATAAATTTATAGTAACTGTAACTTTTTAGCAACAAAACGAATGGAGAAGATGACTGAAAAAAGGGAAGCAAGCTTGGGCGGAGATGAGAAGGGAGTAGTAGGCGTGTGCAGGTCCAGAAAGGTTGCAGGTGGTCGGAATCCGGGCGAGCAAACAAGTAGTTTTCACCAGAAAAAAAAGCAAGTGGGGAGATCACAGAGGGCCGGAATTCGTGTGACAGGCAGCCGGAAGAGAGAACAAGTACTTCGCTGAAGTTCTTTGTAGATTGCAGACATGTGAGAGGGTAGATTCGTGAGTTGTAGGTGGTTCAGAAGAGGGTGTAGAAGTGAGGTGTGTTGCCGGCAAAATAAGCGTGAATGCAGTGAGACGGAGATGGGGGCTTGGTTGCTGTTGGTGTCGCCGGAGTTAGCAGGAGTAGCAGGACAGGTGGGGTAGGCGGTCAGAAAAGATGGAGTTGCAGATGGCCAAAAAAGGGGAGCAGGTTCGGGCACAGGTATGGACTTCGCCAGAAACGCACGGGCGTCGGTTTGGGCTTCGCCGAAAACGCGCAGGGTAGTAGGGGGTCTTTGTGAGAGAAAATTGGGGAGAGGGAGAGCTCAAGACGAAAGGCGTCAGTTGTCCTTGCCACCCGATCTGGGTCTTTAAACCCGATCTGGGTCTTTAAACAGAAAAAATAGAAAGAATTCAAAAACGAAAGAGAAGAAGGAGGGAGAATAGAAAGAAAGATGGGAAAAGGACGGAGGGGGAGAGAATGGAAAGAAAGATGGGGGAAAGGAAGGGGGGGGGAGAGAGCACGTGGGATGCTCTATCTGAAATTTATTTTTTATTTTATTTTATTTTTTTACTTTTCTTGTTATTATTTCTTTTTTATTTTGATTTTCTTCTTTTGGATTGTTATTTGCTATGTGGTAACATAAAATATTTATTCTTTCTTATTCCTTGGAATTTGACACATAGAAAATCTTCTTCAAATATTCTCTCAATTATTTTATTTCAATTTCCTCCCTAAAATGTTTTTTTGTTTTTTATTTTTTATCCCATTATATTTTTTTGTCATTTTTTGATAATTTTAAATACCAAAAATGAACCTTCGACTCCTGAACTCGAAATTTTACAAAATCACAGTTGTTTTGAAGATATTTCAGTATGAAATCCAAATTTGATGTTAGAGAAAAATTTTGACCCTTGGATTTAGCTGTTTGGCCCAAATGACTGGATTAGGGGTAAAACTGACAATTTTCCAACAAACTTCAAATTAGCTTAAGATTATACTCATTGGAGAGCATTTTGGCTCAGGAATTCAAATTTGAGGTTGAAAATGGATTTAGGACTGAAATGAATCAGGTAGGATCTGTCAGGGGTATTTTGGTCATTTCACATGACTTTTTGGATTTTCAGAGCAAATTGGAAATATGATTGAGGGTTGTTTGTAGATGATGGGGAGATTGGAAAAACCAAGATCAAGCCTCCAGGAGCTGCCAAGATCAAGAGAACGTTGCTCTTGGGCAAATTGGGTTGTCTACAATGATGATGTTGTTATTTCTAATTCATTAAGAGGCCATGCTAGATTAGACCACATAGGGATAGAGATGATAAATCGATTGGCTAAAGCAGGTCTATTAGGATCGCTTACTAAGGTTCAGTTACCCATTTGTGAGCATTGTTTGGCGGGTAGGTCATGTAGGAAACCATTTGGTAAGGTAATGAGAGCAAACGTTCCTTTAGAGTTAGTCCATTCTGACATACGTGGACCACTCAGTGTTTGGACCAGCCACAGAAAGTCCTATTTCATCACATTCATCGATGATTACACGCGATACGGTTATGTGTACTTGATTTCCCACAAGTCGGTAGCATTGGATCGACACATGAAGTGTCTCTGTACCGATAGAGGACGCGAGTATTTATTTGTTATGTTTCTAGAGTTATGTGAAGAAAAGGGAATTCGTAGGTAATTGGCGATCTTAGGCACACTTCAGCAGAATCGTGTAACAGAGAGAAGGAACCGTACTTTGTTAGACATGGTGAGGTCGATGATGGTGCATGCGTCCCTACTCATTAGTTTTTGGGGAGATGCACGTATGACTGCGGTCTACATCTTAAATTGTGTCCCTACGAAGTCAGTTCCTAGTACATCATACCAATTATGGACAGGGAGAGTACCTCTAAAGGTTATATTCATGTGCCTTTCCATTAGAGAGGAAAACTAGACAAGAGAGCTGTTAAGTGCATCTTTGTGAGATACTCAGAGCACTCTAAGGGTTACATCTTTGTCCGTGAAGAAACTAATGGGGGACTAACACAGATTGAGTCACGTGATGTGTATTTCATCGATGATGATTTCTCAAGCAGGAAGAGATCAAGGATGAATTTGGAGCTCTTCGAGAAGAATGAGCCAAATCTGTTAGGATCAGTGGCGATCACCCCATAGCGAAACACTACTGAGAATTTCGGTTCTCAAAGGATCCTATGGATTCTATGGATGTTATGGATAGTGGGAGTGGATTACCGCCCAGTGGGAGTATCCCAAAGGACATGGATTATAGCAATCCCATGCGTAAGAGAAATCGTGGACAAATTCCTCGTTGTTGTTTCATGATTGAGGGTGAGTCATTCATGAATGCCACGCCTGATGATGATGAGCCTGATTCATATCATGAGGCGTTATCATCACCTGCTTCGCAAAAGTGGATAATTGCAATGCAAGATGAAATGACTTCAATGGAGAAAAACCAAGTCTGGGAACTTGTTGATCTTCCCCCCAGACGCAAGACCATTTGAAACAATTGGGTTCTAAAGGTCAAGTGCAAGGTAGAAGGAAGTGTAGAGAGATACAAGGCTCGTCTCATGGCGAAAGGTTATACCCTGAGAGAGTATATAGATTACGAGGAGACGTTCTCACCAGTAGTGAGATTTTCCACCATTCGCCTCACTTTAGCTATTGTCACACACCTTGATTTGGAACTCTAGCAGATGGATGTCAAAACTATATTTCTCAATGGAAAACTGGATAAGGAGAAAAATATGGATCATCCAGAGGGTTTTGTGGCCAAGGGGCATAAGCACAGAGTTTACAGACTCAAACGCTCCTTGTACAGCTTGAAACAGTCATTCAGGCAGTGGTATCTTTGATTTCATATAGCCATTATAAAGTTTGGCTTCATGATGATTGTGGAAGACCACTGTGTGTATGTTTGATATTATGGTAGAAAGTTTCTTATCTTGTCGCTGTATGTTGAAAACATTTTGATAGCAGAAAATGACAGGGAGATGATCGTTCTCACTAAAGAGTGTCTTTCCGTCAGTTTCAAGATGAAGGATATGGGTAGGGCAAATTACATGCCAGGTTTTAAGATTCATAGGAATCGTTCTAAGAGGCTTCTTTGTTTATCCCAGGAGACTCACATAAGGAAATTACATGGGTGCTTCAGATTGCATGATGCTAAATTCATTGACACTTCTGTCGAGGAGGGTGCTTCATTGCATCTTGGTTTTGGTCCAGAGTAAAAGAAAGAGAAGGAACACATAGGTAGTTTTCCCTATGCTAGTACAATAGGCAGTCTGATGTACGCTATGATGTGTACTCGACCTGATAGTAGTTTCGCGGTTGGATTAGTGAGCTATTACCAGAGTAACCCAGGGCAGACTCAATAAAAGGTAGCGAAACCGTACTCTTAGATACCTACGTGGGATAGCAGTTTACATGATTTGCTTCCAACGAGCAGATTTGCAGCTATGAGGGTGCTATGATGTAGATTGGATAGGTGACCTAAACGGTTGAGAGTCGACGTCAAGATACAATCTTGCAAGGTGGCAAGGCCATCTCTTGGAGTATCAAGAACCAAGTATGCATTATGTTGTCCACTATGGAGTCAAAGTACATTGCTTGTTGTGTAGCCGTCCAGGAGGCCTTTTGATTGAGGCGATTCTTACAGGATCTTGGAGTCTTCAGAGTTGCCGTAGGGATGATCAACATCTATAGTGATAGCATGGCATCATTGGCCTACGCCAAGGACCCCAAATACCATGGTAGGACGAAGCACATCGACATTCACTATCGTTACATCAGAGATAGAGTTGCACATGGAGACGTGTCCCTTACACATATCCCTACTCAGCATATGGTAGCGAATCATATGATTAAACCTATTTCTAGAAAACTTTTAAGGTCCATGTCTGAGAAATAGGATTTGCTTAGATTGTGATTTGTGTTAGGTGGTAGTCTTATATACATTTTTTATGTAGACATCTCATATTACTTTATATTTTATGCATGAGAATTTAATAGATTTTATCTTCTTATGAGGCATGAGATTGTGTATTATATGTACACATTACACACACATTATATTCATATTATGAGGATGTAGATACGACATGTCACCTGGTTAGTAGTCGACTTCTCACACAACGACCAACCCTGGCACATGTATTGTGAGCAAGATAAGACATAAAGAAGACTTATGGCATTGGGGGCATTTAAAGGAATTTATAGAGTTATAAGTCATCCTGGGATAGACAAGATGATATTCTTTAGGGAATTGAATATTACCTAATTAGAGCCGGATGTGGGACCTTAATCAAGGAGCTTGAGATTTGCAACTTGGATTAAGATACTCAAGTTAGGCGCATAGATTGTGACTAGACTAAGATCCGAACGGTGTTGGAGATTGAAATACCCTTGGCTTAGCCCAGAGTTCTGCCGTAGCATGTGTTGCATACTACATGTGGTATTAGCGACGCTTTTCCTTTGAGAGCAAGAGAATGGATCTCTATTTCCTTGCTATGTGAGATCAGAATGATCCTAGAGTGGATCGAGTTATACCTTTACTAACTTTGATGATGTTGTGAGGTTAGATCTAATGATCGCTACTCTAGCTTACTTTCCTATGGCCATGCACATATGGTCTAATGGGGGTTTTCTTTGGAAAGCAGTTAGGTTGAAGCAAAATGCATAAGGCTTAGGGAAGACTACTTAGCATCACATTTATAAAGAGATGATTCATAGAGATATGTTCTCATGTTTTAAAATTATCATTTGATGTTTCACATCTTTTACCTATATGTATCTGATATACATGTTTCCTATATGAATTATTTTAAATGAGCACATTAACATGAATCTTGTGGTTGAGTATATAAATTTGAGCTTGTGCACATAAGGGATTAGAAATACTCAATCCGATGTGGCCGAATGAGTCTGGGGCATAGGCGAGACTTTTGAGAGTGTATCTCCACTTCAGTTTGATGGAACTTGATATGTAGTCACTTGTCACGCCCAAAACGCATAGCACAAATCCCTATGTGAGCGGCACAGATCTCAAAGCGAAACCTTCGAGTTCCACGCATGGAACACAAATCGCTATCAAACCACAATCAATGAATGTAAAATAATACCTTATTGAAATCAGAGTGCAGAAGTCTAACAACTCCAACAATTACAAATATCCATAAAACTAATGGTCAATACTACAGTTGAGTCATGATATACAAATCTAACTAGTCAAACGTGAACTAAACAATGTTATTGTATCTCAAAGCTCTTGCAGGAGCACAACTCCAAAACAAAATAGTAGATAAGAAGCATACAATATGCAACACATCAAGTTCCACCATCATTCTCCTAACCTACAACATGAGTAAGTTGCGTGAGCTTGGAATGCCCAGTAAGTAAATCAACACTATTCTCCATACCCATATGTGATCAAACAGTTAACTAATGGTTAGCAAACACAATAAGAGGTATAATACAAGTAAACATGATCATTTTACATGATCAGATGCAATGATGAAAATGAAACAAAAAAATGCTTTAATGTATGCTTAAATAAGAAGAATGCAAAGAATAATGAGATGCAATGAATGTGCTAGGCAATGTAGTCTGTTAAGTGCCCCTGATGTAGCTTCTCAAATCAAACCTATTAATTTTGGGACATAGGTCACCAGGAGTAGCCGGATATCCCTCGCTTTGTTCCGGGCACTTATCCATGGTACGAAGGACACCATGTGCTAATTGTATGAGTCTACAATACTCAAGGAATTCCAAGATGTATAGGAGCTCGCAAGCATACCTTGATTTAAATGGGGGCAATCCCATAGGTATAGTCAACCTAAAGGAAACCCATAGGCGATCCTTACTAGTTCAAACGGGGATTTCAACCCATAGGTGTATCAACCTTTAGAGAACCTCTCAAGGTTAATCAATGGATTTTCAAATGTACTAATTTATGAGTGTACAATACTCAAGGGATAGCGAACCTGTATAGGAGCTCGCAAGCATCCTACCTTGATTTAAATGAGGGCAATCCCATAGGTATATCCTTACTAGTTTAAGTGGGCCCTTTCACCCCACAAATATATAGTCGACCTAATCGAAGACCTTCCAAGGTTATTATGTAGATTTCCACCTCCATGGCACACTTAATAGTTACACAACCGAACATGTTATGCATTATTAAATTGAGAACCAAAGGATAATCATAAACGAAAACTATCCACACGCCCATACATGCGGATTATCCGATTAGATGCCATCATAAGATTCTCAAGTGATCTTACAAAAAACCAATTCCAACCAATCCCAAAACAGAGTATTCCAAGTCCAAGTCGTCAAGTCCAAGGGTAATTGATGGTTGCCAACAATCATTGAACACCAAGTCGATATCCCGCCGGTAGGTATGAGCCTTCTAATCCAACCTTGGGTCTGAAAACCAAATCCCAAATCAATGGGGCATAAACCACATAAATTCCCAAACAAGTCCAAGTCTGTACAAATACTGAGGGTCTCATCGGTAAGGTTGATTGTGTACCGGTACCTGCTGATTGGGCAATAATAACACGAAATGGATCCTTGTCTGTAGGTCCACCGGTGTACTGGCGCCTACCTATAGGTAATACACTGCACCACAGTCCATCAGTATGGCCACCAGTGTACCGGTGCCTACCGATGGCCCAAATCCTTCACAAAATGCTCTTTGTCGGTAGGGTTGCCGTTGAATCGATATCCTACCGACAAGGCACTATTCTGGGTTTTCAGCTTCGACGTACATTTGGTATTTTGGTCATTGCTTTCTAAATACTTATCAGAATGACCTCAAACTTGTTTTTCTGTGTTCCTAACGAACAGGGAAAGCATAATAAAATATGAAAAATATTTAGGTAGGTCCATTAATTGATAGTTCACGTCTGTAAAATTTTCAGGTTCCAGAAATCAACCAATTAAGTCCTAACTTGCAACTATACCACATACATGGATTATCACCATACAATCAAGATCATATCATATCAATTCACTCAAAACATCATCATGAAAGGAATTAGGATTCCATATGGAAAAACAACCATATTCATCATAAATCCGAACCTACACATGGGGATCAAACTATCAATCATGGAATCAATACAATTATGATCAATTGGATATTACAACACACACATCATGGTATGATACGTGAACAGGATACATCAAAAGGTTCATGCTTGGAACCAATACTTAAACTGAAGATGATCTTATAAGAGAACTATACAGTGGATTACAACTTACAGTGAGATAGTGTAAGAGCCAGAATAATCACCCATAACAATTAAATTAAAACTAAGGTTAAAATGGAGACCTAGTAAGCTAAATTCACTAATAGGCACAAATTAGTACTTATTTGATCCCTATCCTCATAAAACACCCTCAGAACAACCTTAAGCCCCTAAGTCTGACTAGGTAAGTTAATTTATTATAGGGGCTAGGTTAATTAGATAACAGTAACTTTAGCAATTTAATAGAAAATAAAATAATAGGACAAGATAATAATGGTATCTAGTATCTCTAGAGACACGCCTCATTCCCATCAGGAAAACCCCTCTAGCGGTAGCTGCATAGGTGTTAAGTTGGAAAGTATAGGACCAAAAACCCCGTATTACCCCTACAACAATACCTATTCTCAACCTTGCTATTAGAGCCTATAAATAGAACACATAGCTCATAAAATTCATCTTCTCCTCATCTCTTTTGCTTGGAGCCCAGGGAGATGAAGGGCGTGCATCGGAGAATTCAGAGATGCGACGGAACAACCTCGATGCACCTGGCAACACCCCAAGTTGAGTATCCCTTCTTTGATTTTGTATTTGCCTTTGTTTTGGCATTGCGATCAAGGGGAAAGGTTTCTTGGTTGAATGTCTACCTTCCCTTTGGATCTATTGAATGTTTCCATTCTTAGAATGTAGTTAAAACTCCAGATCCTTTTACATGAACTGAGTTGTTGTAGTGACCCGGATCCTTATTGGGATTTTTCAAAAATTTACATGAATTAATCATAATTAATAGCTTGGTATTAGTTTGAATTAAGTGAGATTAAGGGTGGTTAATAATTAAATAAGTA
>JAUPMG010260667.1:0-20566 GCA_031762675.1 Pachysandra terminalis
GACACTCATAATCTTGTTTATTCACAATGGATATACAAGATTACGATGGTCAACAGAACTTATGTATTTGAAGAACCATAGGGAGATGCTGTCGAAATTATTAGAGAAATAAATAGAGCACATAAGAATATAATATCCTTGCAATTCCTGAATGAGCAACATCAAACATAAGCTTTGATAATAATCATGTTTGTTATGTGCTGGTTCTTCACATGAACAATCTAAGTTTGATAAATAAAGAAATGTAATAAATACATTAAATGAAATTACATAAATACAAACATGAAGATACCTTGTATGATTTTTTAATACTAATAATCATGTTTGTTATGTGCTGCTTCTTCACATGAACAATATCAGTTTGATAAATAAAGAAATGCAACAAATACATTAAATGAAATTGCATAAATAGAAACATGAAGATACCATGTATGATTTTCAGTTGTAATGCATTTATTTCTAATTTCATTTGCTTTGAATGGGTACAACTTCTCAATATAGTTGATAATAGGAAATTGTAATTATTGTTTTGAATTTTGTAAATTACGATGCTACTATATGATTAATACTTTACACATATACTAAATACAAATCAAATATACATTTCCAACCTATATATGCTGATTGTTTTGTTTAAAACCGACTATATCAAACTAATCAAATGCTCGTCTAAAAAGTTATAGATGTTTTTAGTTTCTTTATAATACAATACAATTTATAAAGTTATTGCAATTCATATAGAATAAAATTGCATTGACTTATAAATTGTATATATATATATATATAAAGAAGCAACATCAAACATAACCATTAGGATAATATGTGTTATTTTATTTTATTTGGCATATATTTTCCACCCAAGAATCATTTTTATTGATGATCTCATTGCCAACATATATGCTTATATTACATATATTTGCTATCATGAATTTTGCAATGTATTTATTAATGATGACTACTTCTTACATTTAACACAGGTAGGGTTGTCAACGAGCCGAGCTTGAGCTCAATATTTAGGCTTGCGAGCCGAGCCTAAGCCCAAAAAAAAGCTCATTATTTTAACGAGCCTGAGCCGAGCTTAGGTAGGCTCGGCTCGGTTAAAGCTCGGCTCGGTCTTATATATCATATATAAATTTGTATATCATAGGTATCATATATATATATATATATAATATTAATTATTAAATACAAAATTAATTAGTGGCGTTCTTAAGTCAAAGTAATTAAAAATCCTAATTAATTTAATTGAATTAGTGCTGAATTCACCAAAAAAAAAAAATAATAATTACTGCTGAATTGTTTTTTTTTCCATGCTTTTAACGACTTGAGCTTTTGCGAGCCGAGCTTTCACGAGCCAAGCTTTTGTGAGCCGAGCCTGAGCCTTGAAAAAATAGCGAGCCTGAGCCCGAAATTGTTTAGCGAGCTTGAGCCGAGCCCGAGCCTTGGCCAGATTTCACTAGCCCGAGCCGAGATGGGCAAAGCTCGGCAAGGCTCGGCTCGTTTACACCCCTAAACACAGGTGGCACGAGCAAGAACAGAACTTGTAGCATCTAAATATTTGGTATAAATTTCTCAGCTATAAAAGGTACACATTTATAAACTTATTCTTATACCTTAAATGCCGAAACATCCAATAGTCAAAAATGTTCTTTTTATATTCCCTATGTGTTAATTTCATTCTTTAATTATAAGTATTAACAAAAATAATCTCCTTATATCTGTTGTTATTATATAGCCAATGTAATGTCTATGCTAAATATATAATAAGCTCATTGTTTATTGTTGACTAATACATCTACTACAAAACCATTGTATATATAAAACCTATATAATTGTTTATGTTTCGATCATAACAAGTACATGTTTTGTTTACAACAAATAACAATTGTAAATTACTCTTTGAAGTGAATGATGAAGTGACAACGCCTAAATGAGGATAAAGGTTAAGTATAGTACAAACCTTACATTCTTTTATACTTTGTTATGTTAGAATTCAAATATATTTTCTTTATTAAAATATTAAAGTGATTGTAGCATCAAAGATTGAACATCGCCGGAAAAAACAAAGACGATATTATGCTCAACTCAGTGAAGAGAAAAAAGATCAACGTCGAAAAAGACAACGAGAGTATTATACTCGAAAAATTGAACAAAAGAAGGCTGCAGATTTTGCAATTGAAAGACAGCTAACAGAAATGAGTAGATGTTACGAAATTGGTAAGAAAAATAAGTCTGTGTTAATACCAAAAAATTCTCAGTCTAGACGACAAAAATAAAACTTTGTTATCTTTGATATAGGTTCAACATCAAAACACCCATTTGGAAACAATGATCAGGTTTCTAGCATGTCTATAGTAGAAATAAATGAAGAGAATGGGAACGCATGCGTAGGAAGCAAAGGTACGATAAATTTACCCTACTATTAAAATAGTAACAAGTGTAAGACAATCATTCATTACTTAACCTGAAAACAAATTTTTTTCACAATTTTTATAGGAAATAACAATGTTGGAATGAAGAAGCAGAATTGGTATAGTAAGCTGCCACAAGACAAAAAGAAGGAATTTTTACGAAAACAAAGAGAGACATATGCTAAGAAGAAAATTGCAAAGAGTAAGGCTTTGAAAATAACTGAGGTGTTTTCAAATACAAGGACATTACAAGAAATTGAAGAAAGATGTACAAGTAAGTGAACAATTATTACTTTGAAAAAATATCTATGCAATATAATAAGTATATATAAAATATTTATTTTGATTTCCTTGCACAAGAAAAGGAAAATAGGTTGCAATAGAAGTAGAAGATGCTCCTTTTGTAAACGATAGTCGAAGATATGAAAGTGGTAAACTTTGTCATTAACAATTAGAGGAAGGAAAAACCTAAGAATATAAATAAATTTTTTAATATAACAATAACCTAATTATTAATTCTTCTTGTGCCACTTAGGTTCAACATCACACCAACTCTGTTATCAATCAAATGCTAACATCCGAATAGAAAAAACAACAGAAGGTAAATACATTGTTGTAGGTGCAATTAATAATAGCCGAAAGAGGAAAAGAAAAGAAGGTACATTAAAATTAAAAATACTTAATAAGTTTATTTATTATAAGTTATAATAATTTGGTAATCTCACAAAATTATTCCTTTTCTATAGGGCTTACTTCCTCTATGAACACAATACCATCAAAAGCTTCTTCATTACCGTACCAGTCCCCGTGCTCCTTTTGTAATGCAAAAAGGTTTGCTCATGAAGCCAAAGGATCCTGTTGTGTAAGTGGCAAAGTATTACTAGCCTGCAATCGCATACCCAGAAGAATTAAACAAATTATACACATCAGATGCAAAAGATGTTGTTGAATTTAGGCATTGTGTATGAACATACAACAATAATTTTGCATTCACTTAGGTGTTCATTATGATAAAAATCTCTGCAAACGGAATAAAGGAGTTTACACATTCAAAGTACAAGGTCAGGTTTACCATTATATAAATGACCTACTGCCAACATCTGCTCAACCATCATATTTGCAGTTGTACTTCTATGATACTGAACATGAAGTTCAAAATAGAATGCAGTGTTCATCAAAACTCAGACCAGATATTGTAAAAAAAATAATGGATATCCTGATCATAAATCCATACAGCTCCTTTTTCCGAAGCTTGAAAGACATGGAAATACCAATAACAAATAAACTTATACTGAAATGTGATGCAACTTTAGATCAAAGAGTTTATAATGCACCAACTACATCACAAGTGACATCTATTTGTAATGGAAATGATATTTCAGAGGAGGGTTTAGAACGTGAAATTCTTGTATACAACCATACTGGCGGAAGTCAAAAAGTACATTACTACTTTGGTTGTTATGACGCTCTACAATATCCATTGTTGTTTCCACATGGTGATAATGGATGGCATAAAGGAATTCCAAAGTTGAAATGTAGTAAAGCAACAAACGAATGTTGCCAAGAAAACATGATCAATCTAAAGGAGTCATGTTCTAGAACATCTTTATTGGAAGAAGAATCAAGAGGTACACAAAGTTTCAGAATATTTCATTCAATTTCAATAAATTATAAATTATTTAGATTAATTTTTGGTGTTTTATCCAGTTCTACAATTGAGTAAATCAAGAACAACAGTGTCCTGCCAAGAATATTATTGTTATAAGTTACAGATAAGACCGAGTGAAGAATCTATTATATTACACGCGGGACGTCTATTGCAGCAATATGTGGTTGACATGTATATCAAAATTGAAAGCTCTTGATTGGATTATTTTAGAAAGAAGCAAGATGAAATCCGAGCTGACTTGTATCAAGGAATTGTTGATAGCATTTCCATTGGTGAAGTATGTGGATCAAAAATTGGAAAAAGAGTTATACTTCCAGCATCATTCATTGGCATTCATAGAGACTTACGACGTTGTTACCTTGATGCAATAACGTTGGTTCAAAAATATGGTAAACCTGATGTCTTTCTTACAATGACAGGCAACCCAGGATGGTATGAAATAAGAAATGAATTAGCACCTGAGGAAGAGGCTCAAAATAGACTGGATTTGGTTGCAAGAATTTTCAGAGCAAAACTTGATGAACTTAAAATTTAACTCTTCAAGAAACATATATTTGGACGAGTAGCCGCATATGTATATGTTGTGGAATTTCAAAAAAGAGGACTAACACATGTTCATTTCCTCTTGATATTAGATTCAAAGGACAAAATCACAAGGCCAGAAATGTATGACAAGTTCGTATCTGCTGAACTTCCTGACAAAACAAAGGAACCACACTTGTACAAACTTGTGGTTCGACATATGATGCATGAACCATGTGGTACATTAAACCTTCATAATGTATGCATGACAGAAGATGGGCATTGCAAAAACCATTGCCCCTGAGAATTTTGCCCATTCACAACACAGGACGTAACTCCTATCCAGTTTATAAACGAAGGGACACTGGAGAGAAAATAAAAGTAAGAAAAGCCTGGTTGGATAATCGTTGGGTTATTCCATATAACCCATATCTATTAGTGAAGTTTGATTGTCACATCAATGTTGAAATTTGCAGTGCTATAAAGGCCGTCAAATATTTGTACAAATATATTTACAAAGGCTATGACAAAGTTAGTTTCCATGTGGCTACAGACGAATCTTCTAACACAATTGATGAGATTAAACAGTTTCAAGATGCAAGATGGATATCACCTCCTGAAGCAATGTGGCGAATTTTTAAGTTCCCGGTGAATGAAATGTATCCTCTATAAAAAAAAGCTTCATTTGCACCTTTCGAACAAACATATTGTCGGCTTCCGAAGTCAAGATAACCTTTTAGATGTTGTATCAAGAGAGGGTGCATCAAAATCAATGTTAACCAAGTATTTCTCCACAAATCGCAATAGCGAAGCAGTACGTAGGCATTTTTACAAGGAATTTCCAAAGCACTATGTTCGGAATGAAGAACACAATTGTTGGACTATAAGGAAAAAAATGAAAGTTATTGGAAGAATTATTATGGCAAGTCCAACAGAAGGAGAAAGATATTATTTAAGATTAATATTAAATCATGTTAAAGGAGCCACAAGTTTTGATGATTGCTAATAGTTGATAACAACTTGTACACTAGCTTCCGAGATGCAGCTGAACGAAGAGGACTACTTGAATCAGATAGTAGTTTGGATGAATGCCTAGAGCAAGGATGTCGTTTTCAGATGCCCGTTCAACTTCGAAGATTATTTGCTACACTTCTGGTCTACTGTAAACCTTCTAATCCACGTAAATTATGGGAAAGATATTATGATGTTATGTTAGAAGATTTTAGGCAGAAGAAATTAATGGATCAAAATGCAACCTTGTATGCTGTCTTGAAAAGTGTTAGTTCCTTTCTAGATTCAATGGGAAAAAGCATATTTTATTATGAGTTACCTTCGATAACTGAGTTTGATACAGAAGATGCAGAATCACCTAAAGCAATTCAAGAAGAATTAAGCATTCCAGTTTCAGATGATGATCTATTTTCTGTTAACAGGCTCAATACAAAGGCAAAACAGCATATGACATTATATTAGAAAGAATAGGAACTAACAAATCCGGTGCTTTCTTCATTGATGGTCCTGGCGGAACTGGAAAGACTTTTTTGTACCGAACACTACTAGTATCATTACGAGCACAAAAAAATATTGCTGTAGCGACTACAACTTCTGGTATTGCAGCATCAATTATGCCTAGTGGTCGTACAACGCATTCGCGGTTGAAAATACCAATTAACATTGAAGATACAACTATCTGTAACATATCAAAACAAAGTGGGCTTGCGAAATTGCTACAAAAAGCAAAACTTATCATCTAGGACGAAGCATCAATGGCAAGAAGACAAGCAATTGAAGCACTTGACCTTATGCTACAAGATATAATTGATTGCAACTTACCTTTTGGAGGTAAGGTAATAGTATTCGGTGGTGACTTTCGTCAAGTACTTCCAGTAGTACCCAAGTGTGGAAAACAAGAAGCAATCAATGCAAGTCTTTTGATGTCAAAGTTATGGGACAAATTGGAAAAATTATATTTGAGTGAGAACATAAGAGCAAGATATGATCCCTCATTTCGTGATTTTCCACTCCGAATTGGTAATGGAACCGAAGAAACAGTAGATGATGAAAATATAAGAATACGTGATGGATTGATAATTCCATACCAAGAAGATGTCTCAAAGTGAAATTGCTTGCTTTCATGTTTCCGAACTTGAAGCAAAGAGCATCAGATTCCAAATTTATTATATCAAGGGTCATATTATCACCAAAGAATCATTATGTTGATGAAATGAATGACATACTAATTGATCAATTCCCAGGAGATCCGATAACATACTATAGATTTGATTCTGCAATTGATGAAAGTCGAGAACAATACCAAGAAGATTTTTTAAATGGATTAACTCCAAATTGCCTACTCATAAATTGGTACTGAAGATCAATTGCCCAATAGTATTACTTCGCAATATAGACCCTTCTTCTGGTTTATATAATGGTACACGATTAATAAGCAAAGCTTTCAAGCGTAATCTCATAGATGCTGAAATTGCAACTGGTGAATATCAGGGAGAGAGTATTTATCCCTCGGATACCACTTCAACTAGCAGAAAATGACAAATATCCATACATATTTAGAAGAAAGCAATTTCCAGTTCGGTTAAGCTTTGCAATGACGATAAACAAAGCACAAGGGCCAACACTTGAAACTATGAGAATTTACTTACCAGAGGCCGTTTTTTTCTCATGGACAACTGTATGTTGCATTATCTAGAGTCAGGTCGTCGAATGCAATCAAGATCCTCATCAATCCCATAACCAATAAGGCTTCAACAACTTCATATACAAAAAACATTGTCTACAAAGATTTATTGGCCCTTGCTCAAGACAAGTAAAAGTTAGAAAACTTATGGTACACTCTTATAATCTTTCTTAATATCAATTCTCAAACAATTCTATTTAATGTATTTTGTACAAGTTATTGTTAATTCATTTCAAATGAAATTATTGCTTAAATTTAATGGTCTTATTTGGTTTTTGTTCTTCTTCTTATAATATGTTTACTTGTACAGGTTGACAATGGCTACACCATCTAACTCGGTACCAATTTCATCCTTAAATCCAAGATTACAAAGGTGGACAATAAAAGTCACGGTTATCCAAAAGGGAAAAATACGGAATTATACATCTGCCAAAAAAAGTGGACAAGTACTTAAGCTAATTGTTGCTGACAAAGAGGTAAATCTATTTTTATCACTTAAATTCATTATATAGTCTAATACTCAACATATAAACTTTGTTAATATCCAGGGAGATAAGATAGAGGTTTCAATATTCGATGATGATGTCCCTACATTTGAACCTCTATTAGAAATGAAAAAGACATATTACATCTCCAATGCAAAAATCAGCATAGGAAACAAAAGATTCACCACTGTCAAGCACGACTATCAAATGATTTTTAATGGACATACTACAATCGCTGAAGTGCCTAATGAAATCTTGGAATTGCCTACTGCTTCCTTGAACTTCTTGCCACTAGAGAAGCTTCAAGACAGTTGTAATAAAAGCAAGAAACAGCAAAAGTGATCTTCGTGATATCATCGTCACTGATCAAAGGTACACAATTTCCTTTTATGGATTTTTACTCCGATTTACCATTTCTTCAATATGAAATCATAAAACATATATTGCTATTGCTATTTCATTTGCAAAACAGTAACATTGTCAGCTTGGGAAGACTTTGCAAGAGAAGAAGTAGAAGCTCTATCCAAATCTATTACAAATAATCCAATCTTATCAGTTTCTTATGTAAGAGTAAAAGAATTCATGCATCAGATTTCATTATCCACAACTGCATCAACAAATATTTCAGTAGATCCACAAGTTCCAGAATATCCTATCTTACGATCATGGTAATACTTATAAATAATACAACTCATGAACCAAAAAAAAATTCCTAACATATACTTTTCCCCAGGGTCTTTGAAAAGATGGAAGCAATTGCAAATCTGAGATCAGACATTGGAACTTCACAAAGCTCAACTAGCATCACATTCCAACCTTGTGCTGTCAATGACTTAACAGAGTTACCTAAGCTTCTACAGAAAGCGGTAAGTTCACTTTACAAAATTACATACCTTATGATTATCAATAAACTTTAAAGTACTAACAAAATTACATTATTGTAATAGGATCCTTACTTCTGTGTCAAAGCCCGTGTAACTAAAATAGACATCGATCAAGGATTATGGTTCAATGCATGTATTGCTTGCAACAGGAAACCTATCACAACCGATCAGAATTCATACTATTGTGAGAAATGTGATAGTAGCGACGTTAAGACAGTAACAAGGTAATACAATTATATAGCTAACAGATTATTTCTCTTTATTTGACATTTATATTAACCTAGCATTCAACAATTACAGATACAAACTTCGAACACAAATAAGCGATCTAACAGGCATTACATGGATCAGTATATTTGGCAAAGAGGCAATAGCACTACTAAAATGTGACATCTCCAATCTTATTGAGATAGAATCAAAGGTAAATTTCTAAAACTTAGCTATCTCAAGTAGCACACTATACTTATTATCAATAACATCTATTACAAGAAGGACAAGATGGGGTAATAAATTACATCAAACCATTATTACACAAAGAATACTCCATGAGTTTCAGATGCTATGAGGGAACCTACCGTGGGCACAAGACACAAAGTTTGGCAATCTTGCAGATTGGAGAATACAAAGAAACATGAAAATCAACCTACAGAAGATATTTCATCTTGTGCACATACAAATATATATCTTCTGTTTGTTTTGTCTTATACATATGCAAATATACACTTTTCTTTTGTTCTGTGATCAACGAAGACCTACCCATGATGTGAATATACACTTTTGTTTTCTTGTCTTAGACAATGTAAATATACAGTTCTACGTGTGCAAAAAGTCAGCAAAAACCACTTCTTCTCATCAAAATCTTAACACATTCTTTTGTGTTTATATCTTATTTTTGTTTATGTTAAACTTTGATATATCCATGTGATGATGATCTATGACAAATTTTCATTGGATTTAGAGATTGACTAAATTACACTTTTCTCATTACTGTGACCATTGCTCTTTCTTGGTTTCTTCCAAATATTTTTTGTACAGAAACTCTTCTACGTGTCTACAAATAAGCATTTCAAGTGCTCAATCAAGACAAAGAAGCTTTCTTTTACCTCTTCTACCATCCCAGCCACGTATAACCATTCTTTATTTTATGTTTTATCCTTCCCTTTTTAATATTTTTACGAGTTCTTTGGAGTTTTAGAAATCACACTTGTAAGTCAATTGTTCTCCTTTGCACAATGCTTTAATGGTTTTTCAGAACAGATTATTTACATTATTGCAATTTTTTCTGGTTTTTGAGATAAATGAGGGGTCCTAGAATGGCTCTACTGCTTCACTGATTACCTGTCATGCGTCGTCAGTTTTAAGTAGAGCAACCCTTGAATAAGACATGTTCTCACAGACAGGATGTTGTCTGTCTTAAATATTTTATCATTTATATTCTATTGCAATGTATTAGAATCCTGAAAACATGTGCACAAATTAAGTTCCATTTTAAAAACCTTTTTCCGCATAGTTTTAGAATCAAATTCATATATTGGATTGCTACCTCTAATTCTGCAAGTTAATCTAGCCCAAGAGACTCTTAAGCATTTATTGGCTCATTGGTTAGCCAAACAAACGCAAATATCTCGACCACAAGCTTTGGTCAAGGGTGATGTTCCATCAGGGAACGATGATTCTTTTAGAAATCATACCCACTCAAGATTTGAGATAAATCTTAATCCTGAGTGAATGGTGAAAGAGCTGATATTCCTCACACAAACTCATTTCGCTCCATTGACTTTAAGTTTTAGTCAACGGATGTAATAGGGAATGGCCTAAGGAAACCATAAATTCTTTTACTATTATAATGAAATAAAATTACTAAATGTGTTATTGTCTTATTAAATGTCATTGTCCATCACCCTCAAACTGTAAACTCAATGTCTTAGTCAGTATTGAATGCATTAACTATGAATGTGTAATATGCCATTGGTCAGGAGCAATAAGGAGACAGAGCAAGTAGATTTTCACTGGTTACTTGTCATGGCATTTACATATTTTATTGCTTAAACTAATGACCTATGTTGATATACATAGAATCTACCTTCATGCTGTTTTCATCCATAGGTCTTGTAAATTCATATATCTTAGACGACATGTTAAAGGATGCAGCTCATATTCTTCTCAATTTTGACTCACTTACCATCCATGGTCCTTTCTAATTGCAAGGTTCAAATAACAAGAACTGGACAGCTTCTACACACTACAATAACAGTGTTTTCAGACTATTTGGTTGTTAAGTTGATATTAGTTGTGTAATGGTGTTTAAGTATTTAGACCCCTTGCTTTCTGATTTTGTTTAGCTACAACTGTGATTTCTTTAGTTTTTTATATTAAGCTTTCATATGTGCATGTGATGATGACCTATTACAAATTTTCATTGCACTTATTGATTGACTAAATTAGACTTTTCTCATTACTGTAACCATTGCTCCTTCTTGGTTTCTTCTCAATATTTTCTGTACGAAAATTCTTCTATGCGTCTACAGAAAAGCATTTAAAGTGCTCAATCAAACAAAGAACCTTTCTTTTAGCTCTTCTACCATCCCGACCAGGTATAACCTTCATTTATTCTCTATTTTCTCCTTCCCTTTTTAACATTTTTAAGAGTTCTTTGCAGTTTTAAAAATCCCAGTCTATATATGGAAAATCACGCATGCTAATTATCTGGTTTTCTGTATTTTAGATGCATCTTTGTTTCTCTTACTTCGCTTGATTTGCTTCGGTCATACACAAGGTATCTCTCCCTTTTTTTTTTCTCTTATTAACACTGACTGTAATGTTTTCTTGTGAGAATTATATGAAGAATGTGATACTGATATTGAACCTCCTCAAGGACCCCAAACATAATTTTTTTGGGAGGTGGAAATGGAACTGAATTCCACTTGCTACTTTAACTATAAATCTGAAACAGCTTCTTGAACATAAGTTGAATTGAACATTTACTTCAGAGGATTATTTCTTCCTGTATATTTCACATCGCAACACATCTGTTTAGATCCTTTTTCTTCTTTAAAGTTTCCAATTGATCTAAAATGTAATCAACAACATTGTAAATCTTCATATGAACCATAAAATACTATGTAATTTAATCTTGATCCCTTTTTCTCACTTGGTTTAGTTGATTGACTATGTAATGTCTTTAACCATCTTCTGATATGAATGTAGGAATTCTTCTGATTACTTTGACTCTTTGTTGGTCGAGCTTAACAGTAAAGTTATTTTTTTTATTTATAGTATACATTGATTGCTCTCTTCAAATGTTTGATTTATTTTAGAAGCGTTCTCTTCAGCTTCTCATATGCTTGCATTTGAATGTTTAATTGAAATCTCAAGATTTATGTTCACAATGTGACTTGCATTTGACATTCTACAGGTGTATGACACTAACTGACCCAGCTTCTTTTCGAGAGAAAATTTCATTTTTTGCATGATTGATTTCTTTGAGTTTGTTTTACGATACCCTTGGTGAAAATGACACTGTAATTATTTATTCTACAATTTCATTTGTTGTAATTCTTTTTTTCAATGTTTTCTCCTTTCAATTGTTTTCTATTTCTCTTATTTATTTATTTATTTTTCTGCGCTGCCCTTTTCTTCAAATTTTTTTTATTTCTTTTTCTTGATTGATCAGTCCTCCCCCCTTTTCTCTGGTCGTCTGTACTCTTTTCTGTAATTTCTCATCTATTGATCTATGGTATATGATATTTTCTTTCTAAGCTCCACAACTTCAGTTTTAAAACCAAGGGTGATGTTCCATCAAGGAACGATGTTTCTATTAGAAATCATACCCACTCATGATTTGAGGTAGATCTTAATGCTGAGAATGATGCCATGGTCTATCCTCCATTTGTGTTTTCGACAGACTCTCCCTCATTTCAACCTGCATGATGATTGATGAGAATTTTTAAATTTGACATAGAGAATTTCAGAACTTGGGACCAAAGCTGATAGGGATCTTGTTCTCTTATTTATTAATAATGGTGAAAGAGCTGATATTACTCACACAAACTCATTTCTCTACATTGACTTATTCTTCTCAATTTTGACTCACCTACCATCCATGGTCCTTTCTAATTGCAACGTTCAAAATAACAAGAACTGGACAGCTTCTACACACTGCAATAACAGTGTTTTTAAACTATTTGGCCGTTAAGTTGATAATAGTTGTACAATGGGGTTTAAGTATTTAGACTCTTTGCTTGCTGATTTTGTTTAGCTACAACTGTGATTTCTTTATTTTTTATGTTAAGCTTTCATATGTAAATGTGATGATGATCTATTACAAATTTTCATTGCATTTATAGATTGACTAAATTAGACTTTCTCATTACTGTAACCATTGCTCCTTCTAGGTTTCTTCAGAATATTTTCTGTATGGAAACTCTTCTACGCGTCTACAGAAAAGCATTTAAATCATTTTTTTTCTCTTATTAACATTGACTGTAATGTTTTCTTCTGAGAGTTATTTGAAGAATGTGATACTAATATTGAACCTCCTCGAAGACCCCAAACATAATTTTTTTGGGAGGTGGAAATAGAACTGAATTCTACTTGCTACTTTAACTATAAATCTGAAACAGCTTCTTAAACGTAAGTTGAATTGAACATTTACTACAGAGGATTTTTTCTACCGTATATTTCACATTGCAACACATCTGTTTATATCCTTTTTCTTCTTTAAAGTTTCCAATTGATCTAAAATGTAATCAACCACATTGTAAATCTTCATATGAAACATAAAATACTATGTAATTTAATCTTGATCCCTTTTCTCACTTGGTTTATTTTATTGACTATGTAATGTCTTTAACCATCTTTTTTCTGAATTTAGGAATTCTTCTGATTTTTTCGACTCTTTGTTGCTCATGCTTAACGGTAAAGTTATTTTTTTATTTATAGTATACATTGATTGCTCTCTTCAAATGTTTGATTTCTTTTGGAGGCTTTCTCTTCAGCTTCTCATATCCTTGCATTTGAATGTCTAATTGAAATCTCAAGATTTATGTTCACAAATGCGACTTGCATTTCTTTTTTTCAATGTTTTCTTCTTTCAATTGTTTCTATTTCTCTTATTTATTTATTTTTTTGTGCTGCCCTTTTCTTCAATTTTTTTTTATTTCTTTTGCTTGATTGATCAGTCCTCCTCCCTTTTCTCTGGTCGTCTGTACTCTTTTCTGTAATTTCTCATCTATTGATCTTTGGTATATGATATTTTCTTTCTAAACCCAACAACTTCAGTTTTAAAGAAGCTTTCAGTAGTTCGTAGATTGCTTTAGCGTTGCAACAAATAAAGAAGTGGAAGAAAAAGCCGTTACCGATTCTCCTTGCTGATTTCTCAGGTTTGAGCTCTTAATAAGGACTAATTTATCCCCTTTTGACAAATTCGTAGCTTTCCACAAGGCCAACTTCCTTTCGGATCTCTCTATCACCCTATTCCACACACTGCATGCCTTCTAGTTAGCCCCCAAAGGTAAACCCAAATGCTCTGTTGGTAGCGAGCCGATTTTACAACCCACCATTTCACCATCAAGCCGATTGTTATCAATCAAAAAAAGCTTGTGTCCTTTCTAATAGTTGTTGTTTTCGTTTAATTATATATGTTTATCTTGGGCTCCAGGTACCTTACCGTACCTTCATTGGATTGTTTCATGTCATTACGAGTAAAATCAAAGAAAGGGCACAAACTTTTTTTGATTGATAACAATGATGATGATATATATAAATAAGTGAACAGCTATACAATGGACACTAGGCTACTGACCAAGGTGGACAGCGGTGCCAAGTGTCCTAGACTTTATTTTTTGGCCAAGTGCCCTAGACTTTTTGTTGGCCAAGTGCCCTGGACATGACATACTAAAAAACAAAAAAGCCAAATAGAGCAGTGGATACAGAAACAGCAAATACAAAAGCAAAAACATTTATGTAAAAGCCAAGTTAAAATACCACAAGATGCTTCCTCTAACTTTCCATCAGCCAGTTTGTTAGCTGTACGTGGCATGTGAACAAACAAGGAATTCAACCCATGTATCAGATGCCAAGCTAACCGAGCTAGATGTAGAAATCTCCAAGGGCATCCGTGTAGTGATCTCATCCGGAAAGAAACGGGGACAAGTGAAGGTGGCTTTGGAAGAAGAAACAATATTATGAATATAGGCCTTCTTATCAATATCTTGTGTATAAAAATTAGAGCATCTCATTTCATGAACTGTTTCATACGAAAATTAGAACATACTAAGACGGAAAATGTGTTCGTTGGAATTCAGTCTAGTTTGAGAAGGCAGGTTCCTACTTTTATAAGGCACCTCATGCACCTCTCCACGAGCCAGACACATGCACTCATGTATTAGGTGTTCAAATTAGTAGCAGCAGTCTCTTACTTTATTAGCTTTTCTAGTTTCCAGTTGGATTAGTGAGATTGAAGAGACACATTTGTGGTATGTATGTGCACGTTGAAGTTATTGATCCTTTATGGACCTTACTATCAAGGCATTTGAATTTCACATCATCTGTCAATGCACTCCACTCAGTTATTGATGCAAGAGCATATAAGAACTAGTAACATTAAGTTCTTTTCTGATTTAAATCTTATTATAGACCTGTCTTAGGATCTTAGTTTTTTTGAGTTATGTGCATGTCACATGGTGCATTTTAAGTTGAGGGTATATCTGTCTTTTCATTACTTAGGGCAATAATAGTATTAGAGGTATAAATACAACTTATTGAGTATTATTGAAGGAGTTTTTTTGTTCTTTACAATATATCAGAGGCTTAACAGATCTGAGGTTCTTTTGGGTCTTGCAGAAATCCTAGAACCAAATATTTTCAGTTCTCCTTTAATCTACAGCTTTCACTCTTTACCCATATTTTTCTATTAGTTATTTTCTGTTGTAAATCCATTAAATTTGCATCAAATCTGTTATCAGAGCAGATTTTGCTCTGTCTCCATGGCTGCTCGTGGAAGAGGAGGACGTGGAGGAAGGCTCAAATCGTAGAGATGGTGGAGTTGAGGCGTATGGTTTAGGATTTGTTGCGGGTTGTACAAGATATCCAATGATGGGAACGTGCGGCAGCCCGAATGGAGGTATCGGAGGGTGACCGTGATCCCTTGGGCATATCGGAAGGTGGCTTCGAGGAAGAGGAAGAAACTAATGCTGAAGAGGACTTTAATCCATTCCACGGTTCAGAAGTTAGGGGAGAACCTAAACGTGGTGGTGGATTAGAGGAAAGGTTAGTACGAGCCCTTGATTTTGGCATGGGAGGAATAAATGCTAAGGTTGCTGAATTCAATGGTGAAATGCATGCTGAAGATTATTTAGAATGGGAGGCAAATGTAGAATGCTATTTTGAGTGGAAGCAAATGTATGATGATCGAAAAGTGCAGTTGTGAAGCTTAAGTTATGCGATGCTGCTCTTCAATGGTGGAAGAAGAGAGTTGAGGAGCAATGGAGTGCAGTGTGGATGCCTACTTATCTGAGTCTGCAATCTATTCATTCGTGTTGGTCTTAATGAAAGTAATGAGCAACTTACAACTCGTTATTTTTCAGGTTAGAATCAGTTGATTCAAGATGAAATAGGGGTTCTAAGAATCACAAATTTGGAGGATGCAAGGCAACATGCATTGTGGGCTGAAGCAAGGATACAAATGCTTGTGCCGAATAAACCATTGGCTACGCGCATGATTGGATCTATTAATCAGCAAGGTTCAGGTGTTGTTTGTAATTTTAGAAGAGACCAAACCACTTAGTGTGGTAACAAAGGGATTGCCTTATCAAGTTGAATTGGGTTGCGAGGTACTAGTGGTGTTGATCGAGGTGATAAAGGGAAAGAACCAACTAGTGTCCGACCTAGGACTGTAAATGGGTTGGATCTGGGCCGGATTTGTCATGATCCGAACCCGAATCCGATCAATGTTAAGGAGATCCGAATCCGATTAAAGATCCGACGGATCTTTCATACAAGTAACCGAATCTGAATCCTATTATAAAATCTATATTCGAATCCGACAAAGATTCGAATTCGATTAAATATTTGAATCCGACATTTAGATGGATATCCGATTAAATTAACAAATTTCAATTGCTCATTATAATACTTTTGATGAATATAGAAGGGGGTACATGTAAAAACAATTAAGAAATAAATGAAAAAATGTTTATTTCAAATCATAAAATTACTCAAGTATCCTTACAAGTCAACATATATATAAAATTACGTAAGTATTCTTAACATATATATAAAATTCCTTAAGTATTTTTATAAGATAATCGGGGTCGGATACATATGTATCCAGATTTGAATCCGATTGTAAACGGATCCACTTATTCGGTTCCGAATCCGACCCAACGGACATTTAATCAGATAAAAATTTATTCGAATTTGGGTCGATATCGGATCCAGATCCGACCCATTGACAGTCCTAGTCGGACCTCCTAGACGTACCAATACCAGTTCGTTTCGTGGCGACAGTAGTAACACTTTTGGTTCAACTGTGGGGAGAGAGGCCATCTATTTTACTCATGTACACAGAAAAACACACTTACTTGAGGGTGAAGAAGAAGAAGAAGAGATTGAGAATCCAATCTTTGATGACTATGGGGATGAAGAGGAGGAAGTCGATGTACTACCAGCCACAGGAGAAAGTTTGGTGGTTCGGAGTGTTTTAACAGCCCCAAAACAGAATGATACGGAAGATTGGCGACGTGAAACATCTTCCAAGTATATGTTATTTGCGGTAGCGAGGTTTGTAATGTGATTTTGGATAGGGGCATCAGTAAAAACATCATCTCTAAAGAGGTAGTGGAGAAGTTGAGCCTGCCAATAGAGATGCAACCACATCCATATAAGGTTGCTTGGTTTCGTAGAGGTAATGAAGTTCTTGTTATTACCCGTTGTTTAGTGCACTTTACCTTGGGAAACAATTACGAAGAGGAAGTATGGTGTGATGTCCAAATGGATACATGCCACATTTTACTTGGGAGCGATGGTTGATAAACCATGACATGGTTCACTTAACCAATGAGAACACCTACACTTATAGGAGAGATGGTAAGAAGCTGACCTTGCATTCTTTAAGGGATAAAACAACAAATAACCCCAAGGACATGAAGGTTAACGGGTTTCTCACAGCTCGACAATTTTAAGAGGAAAGTCGAGAAATGAGGGTAATATATATCAGTGTTATTAAACGTTAAGGCGTGAGGCGAGGCATTAAATCTTGGCTTGAGGCGAGGCGTAAGCCTCATGAGCATGTATTATTTTAATTATAAAATAATTTATTAAATATATAATAAATAATAACTCATCATAAATATAAAAAACGTAAAAAGATAAATAATGATATAAAAATGTACAAAAATAAAAAATAAACGAAATTTCAAATTTAACAAAATAATTCAAAAGTACTTATACTCCAATTCCATTAGTCTATTCCATCATCAAGTAAAAGAAAAGTAAGTCATATGCATTACATCATCATCACCAACGGAAAACATAAAGAAATGGTCTAAATTCTAAACCCCAAACATTATATGAAACAAAATATCACTCTAAGTCATCCACATTAACCAAGTCATCTGCATAATCATCGAGTCTTTTTCTTCATTGGGTTGCTTGTTGAACCCTAAACTTCTCTTTTTCTTCTCCAAAAGTCAATAATAGTTTATCTCTTAAATTTTAATAACTAAAAAGCTAAAAGACAACTTACACAAGTTAACTACAATTAAATAATTAAAAAATTAAATTGTAGTTTTACTTTTTTTTTCCTTTTTTTTTCTTTGCACTTTTCTTGTACGCACATGAGGCGTACGCCTCGTGTGAAGCGCTACAAATAGCGTGAGGCTTACGCCTCACGAGCGTCTTGCGTTATTTCACTGTACCTCATGGCGTTTTGTTAACGCCACGCCTCAAGACATAAGCCTCGTACGCCTTTTAAAACACTGATATATATATATATATATATATATATATATATATATATATAAAATTATGGGTTGTCGATTTTGATGAGATTATATAGGCCCAACTCTAGCCCTCATTCCTTGGTGGATTGCATATCGCCGCGTTCTCTCGCCCGAAAATATCGCTGGGAGCTTTGCCGGTTCCTCTCTCTCGTTAGGCATTTTATTCAGGATTAAAAGCTAAAAGCAATTAAAACTGGAAGCAAGGTCATCACATTAGAATTGTAATATCCATGGAGCATCAAATTTCGGTGGAAGCGAAGAGTTTTGTGTTTATGAAAAGGAAGATCGGTGGAAGGGAGGTGTTGGTGCTTACTGAAAAATTTAAACGAAGGGCGGTGGATATTGCAGTGCCGGTGGTTGATTGTGATTGGATTGTGCAGGGATTTGAGAAGAGCCTAGAAGAAGAGAGAGAATAGTTCGTCATTGGTTCGAGAAGAACGGTATTCTCGATGTTGGTTATGGAGGTGAGAAAAAATAGTAATGGTCGTTTCATCAAGCTTATGGATTTCAGAAGTAATGGCCGTTCATGCTGTATTTGTTTTCCGGAGGGTGTGAGCGGGAAAGGCTGGTTGGATCTCTCGCATTGCTTGATTTGGAAAGTGGGAATCAGAAGTCTGGGTATTGGAGATGAAAGCTGGAAGATTACAGCGGGTTCTTCGTCGTTAGTGGATGATCCTGTTATTTCCAGGGAGATAGAGGGCGGATATGATACAGGGAGTGGAGCTGTAGGAGGCTTCGAGAGAGTGAACGGGGTATTGGAGTCTTCCGGCGTGTCCGCTCAGAGTCCGACTTCTCTACCAGTGTGGAGATCAGATTTGACAGTGGTGTGTGATAATACAGATTTCTCAGATAATCTTGAGATTCTAGGTAGATGTTTGGTGGGTAAATTTGAGGGGGAAACACCACGGATTGCGTCGGTGAGAGGGTGGGTAGAAGGAGGTGTGGCCTGGAGGAGATTCCATCGGAGTGGATGTTTTTTCTGCTAAACTATTTCTATTTACATTTAGCTCGAAGACGGAGGCGGGTAAGATTCTGGAGATGGTCGAGAGGTTCTTAGGACCGTTTTACCTGTTTTTGGACTGGTGGCATACCAGGTCGGGTTGCGAGGTGGATGGAGTGAGGGATGATCGGATTTGGGTTCGGGTGGTAGGTGTTCCGCTACATCTTTGGTCCGATTGTATCTTCGGAACGTTGGGAGATTTGTGCGGTGGGTTTGTTCATCCGGACTTGGAGACAGAGAATAGAACAGTTCTTCAATGGATTCGGTTGCAGATTAAGAGATCTCCATGGAAGAAAAGAAGGAGGTCGGTGTCGTTGAGACTTGGAAACGAGATATTCCGGTGTGCGGTGTGGTGGGAGGAGAAACCGATTAGACGTTGCAGGGTTGGGGTGGTTTCTGGTTTTGTTGAACCGGGTTTGTTGGGGAAGAGAGGTTTTGGGAAGGATAGTGACGAAGAGGTGGAGGGTTGGGATGTTAGGGAGGCTAACGTTGAGGCAGATTACGAAGAGAGAAGGGGTGACGTGGAGGGGAGTCTTGGGAAAGGAAATCAAAAGGTAGTAGTAGTTGGAGTTCAGGAGGGGAGTATTTTAAATTTGAAGTCAAAAGATGAAGAGAGAAGGGGTGACGTGGAGGGGAGTCTTGGGAAAGGAAATCAAAAGGGTTTAGTTGTTGGAGTGAAGGAGGGGAATTTTTCAAATTTGAAGTCAAAAGTTTTTGGGCAGAGTGTAAGAGGTTGGTGGAGGACAGATAGGTGGGTTGTGGAGGATCAGGACGGTTCGGGTCAAGACCCTCGGGCTAGTAGTTTAGGACCGCGGTCTGTTGTTTTGGGGCCCAATAAAATTATGGAGGTTGGAGGAGCTGTGGTTGGGCCTAAAGGGGTGGCCCAGCAAATGACTAAG
>JAUPMG010260684.1:0-20561 GCA_031762675.1 Pachysandra terminalis
CCCACGTGGCAGCAATCCAACGGTGCTGTATGGATTGCTGTAACCCTTAAGCTGTAGAGGATGCGAGCCCCTCTCCCAACAAGGTTTGTTGCATTTACAAGTACTCGATATCGAAACCACTTGCTTAAGCGACTCGGGCCCCTTCCACTCGCGCCAACCTCCGTCGGTACTTATTGTGTCTTGTTAGTATGTAATAAACATTAAGAGAAAGAATGTATTTAACAAAGAAGGATCTAATGGACAGGGAAAAAAATATTCTCTCAGAAATGCTTTTAGGAGGCCGGCTATCCTCGAAATAGCTGATTCTAATTTCTGCAAAACAAAGGAAAGTCAGAAGGGTCGTAACATCTTTCTATTCAATCCAATCCAGCGGCGGCGTTGACGGAGACGGCGACATCCTCCAACCCCATTCAATCCGGCGTCTCCATCAGACCTCTCCTCCGATCATCTATCCAGCGACGTTTGGCTTCCGGCTACTACACCTCCGACGCCCTCCGGTATCCCCATTTTCTCTGGCGAGAGCCCGTTCACCCCCATTTCTGTAATCTCTCCCTCTCCTCTCCTTTTCTTTTTTCCTCTTTCTTTCTTTCTTTCTTTCTTCTTCTTCTTCATCTTCTTTTTCTTCTTCTTTCCATTCTTCTTGTCTTCCTCTGTTCTGCAACCAACCCAGAATCACTGAAAACCCAACCTCCGTCATCTCTTCCCTCTGTCTCTCTACCCGAGCTCCCCTGTCCCTCTGTTCTGCAACCAACCCAGCCGCCTCCATCTCTCTTCACCGAACCTCCACCGCACCACCTTCTTCTCCAGAAGCTACTCAACGCACCCTTTCTTCTTCTCTCAAATCCAGCTTCAAACGAACCCATCTTCTCTTCCCACCCCTGTCTCAACTCCCTTAACAGCAACCAACCTCTAATCCCATAGCTGCGGATCAGTCCCCTTCAATCTCTCTGTTCATCTCAGAACGTCCCTCACTCTTTTCACCCTGTTCCCTGCAAACCACCTGAAACTTCATTGAGTCCCACCCTCTTCAATCAATCCTCTTCATCTAACTCCATTACAGCAGCACCCCCAACCAAAGAGCTCCAGCAGAGCCCTTCACCTCTTGCCATCTCAATCGAGCTCAACACGGGAGCTCCAAACCAGAACAGAACAGTCGTTCATACTGCTACAGGTATTTTTTATTTTAATACATTATTTTGCAGAAATTTGAATGAATTATTGATCACGTTTCTCTGAGATTTGTTGGATAGCATGTTGATTAGTACAAATGGCATATTTCATCATTTCCATATTTCTTTTGATCTTGATATATTAGCATATTTGATAATAAATTGTTTGGATATTTTTCTTTTATTTGATACAACATGTGATGTTAATTGAGATAGAACTATCATTTTTAGTATTTTTATCATTTAATTCCATTTTTTAAGCTTTTATTAATTTTAGTTTGATTTTATCTAAATTGACCAAACATTCTTGAACCGGGAGATGAGTGGGTGCCTAACACCTTCCCACTCTCTCAAGTAAATCCCCTTACCCGAATCTGGTTAGACTGTACCAATTTCACAATTTCGGTTCAATTTTGAAATCAATCAATTAAACCAATGAGTAATCATTCACTCTTGAACTCAATGGATGGTGGCGACTCCATTTCCACCCGATCGACCTAGGGTCCACCTGACCCGGGGGTGATCACAGCTAACGACTCCACTGGGGAGTTGCGGTTTTAAACCGCGGTTCAATTTTGTTTGGCCAATTTAATTTTTTAAGTTTTTGATTTGATTTGGTTTGATTTGTGTTCTCTTGTGGTTTGATTGACTTAGCATGCTTTCTTGGTTCAATGGCATATTTGTCTTGGTTTAATTGTGCTATTTGATGGTTTGGTCTAAAAGAACATTATTAAACTTTGTTTTTGTGAAAATAAACTAATTTCAATTAATATAATAGATAAAAAATTGGATGGTTTGGTCTAAAAGGTTATTATTATTTTTTTTTGTGAAAATAAACTAATTTCAATTAATATAATAAATAAAAAATTTGGATGGTTTGGTCTAAAAGGTAGAAACAGAAGGTGGCAACATTAATACAAGTCCTTGGGACGTTGGTGGGACATCCCCTCAAAAGAGGGATGGGGTGGGGAGGGTTGGGGATTCGATTCTGTGTCTCCCTACGGGAGAGTAGTCGAGTGACACCAGCCCAGAGATACCAAAAAACAAAAACATTAGTACAATAGATACTTATACAACAAAGTAACATATTTACCATATCCTGGAAGAAGCAAGTCCAAGAAATTGCATTCCGTTGCTTTTCTTTGTGCATTGATGCGCTTGTTATGATCATGCAAGAATCTTTCCTCAGAAATATTAATGTTGTCTTTCCAGCATTGTATATGCTAGAAAGACTATAATGGAGATGGAGATAATTGTTGGATTATGTCAATTCCTTTGGTAAAACCAAAAGGCATGCTGAATGGGAGGTATAGTTGCACCTTCTTTAAGTGTACAACAATATACCTTTCCTCAACTAGTTGAGGTTGGCAACATGAATCTTGTTCCTCCATCCCAATTTGTAAAAAATCATATCTTCAGTTAGATTTTGGGTTTCCAAATCCTTTAGGATTGACTCCCTCCATATTCGTTTTGTCCTCTTAGACCCTTCAATGAGTACCCCTCACACCATCTCACAACTGCCTCGCTAGATCTTTGCTTTACATGTCCAAACCATGGTAACCTATTTTCCTTTATCTTATATTTGGACTACCTAAAAACTCCTGGATATGTTCATTCCTTGTCTTTCCTAGTTTTCCTACACATCCATCTCAACATCGTCATCTCAGCAACGCTCATCCTATGCATATGTTTCTTCTTTGTTGCCTAACATTCTGATTCATACATTATACTAAACCTAATAGCTATCCTGTAAAATTTTCATTTTAAATTGAAAGGAGCACATCTATCACATAATACTCTAGAAGCACTCTCCGTTTAAGCCATTCAACTCCAATTCTATGTGCAACACCCTCATTGTTATTTCTCTCTTTATGGATAATTGATCCAAAGTAGCAAAAGTGATTGCTTTTAAGAATCTCTTGATTCTCAATTCTTATCGTTGCTTAACCTCTACTGCTATTTGTGCTAAAGTTACACTCCATATACTCGGTCTTAAAAGCTTTTGATTCCAATGTGTCCCTCCATAACTCCAGTTTCCAGTTTTGCATTTACTCCATTACTAATTTGGTCCACCAAATCCACATCATCTACAAATAGCATACACCAAGACACCTCTTAAATATGAATAGTTAGTTCATCCATAATAAGTGCAAAACGATAGGGACTCATAACTGACCCCTGATGTTGACCTATTATTACTGGGAACTCATTTCTCTCACTAATCAACCACTTTCCCTAGTTAACGCTCCTTCATACCTTCCTTAAGCATCAGGAAACTAATTTATACATAAGTAACACTGGTGTAAGTTATTTGGTCTAATATAGTGATGGTATGCATTTTGCATACAGAAGCATCGACATCCCCTTTGCTGGTGTAAGATATTTGGTGTAATATAGTGATGGTATGTGTGATCACCCCACGGTCGGGTGGACCCTAGGTCGATCGGGTAAATATGGAGTCGCCACCATTCATCGAGTTCGGGTGTGAATGGTCACCCATGGTTTTATCGATTTATTGCAGAATATACCAAATTGTAAAAGTGGTACGGTCTAACCAGATTCGGGTAAGGGGGTTTATTTGAGAGATCGGGAAGGTGTTAGGCACCCCATTCGCTCCCAGTTTAACCGGTTACCCCGTTCAAGAATGTTTGGCCAATTTAGATAAAACCTAAAAGAATAAATTAAATTGCTAAAAATCTAGAAATGCCTAAAATAATAAAAGAAAATAAAATGTCAATATTAAAATCTAAAATCCTGAAACTAAGAAAATAAACAAAATAACAAAAAATTTAACAAAAATGTCAATGACAACATTAGATTATCTAAGTTTATTAAATACACGAAATAAATAAAACACACATCCACATCATAGTATGCCTGAAAATTCATCAAAATCCTCTAGAACAAAAACTGAATTACACATGGATTAATCAGATCCAACCAAAAATTTATCCATAACATATTACAGTAAATCTCATACCCATGGTAATAACATGATAAAAAAAATGTATAAAGTAAAATAAAAAAAAAATTTGAAATACCTGTAGCAGCAGATGTGCTCTGTATGTGTCTGTCTCTGTTCTTTGATTTGAGCTCCTTATCCTTGACTTGAGAATAGCAAATAGACGGGATGTTTATTGTAATTGCATATGAGATGGGATTATAAGGAGATTCAGGTGGATGGGTTTAAGGAGCTGCTGTTTTTGGGGGTTGAAGCGGGGGTTGCTGGGTCGTTTTTGGTTGCTAATAGGAGAAGGTTGGGTTGCAACAACTTGAGAACGTATGGTTGTGGTGGATGGGAAGAGATTGGGAGAGTCTGCTGGGTCGGTTTCAGTAGATTGAAGGGTGTTGCAGGTGATGAGGGAAAGAAAAACACAGGGGAAAGGGCATTGCAGGTTTTGGAATCTGAACAGAGGAGAAGGGAAGAATGGGCGAGAAGATGAGGTGGAAGAAGAAGAAGACCCAAAAGAAAGAAGACACAAAGAATAAGACAGAAAAGAAAGAAGACAAGAAGAAGAAGATATGAGAGAGAGGGAGAGAGAAGACGGTTGCTGCTGCCGCAACTAGAAGAGAGTGGAGAGACGGAAGAGAACAGGGGGTGGTGAGTGGCTGGATGGAGCTGCTGGATAGTGGTGGTGCGTGATGGAGGTGATAGCAGAAAAAGGAGAGGTCGTCGGAGAAGACGAATATCTCGTGAGAGATTTTCGTCCGGAAGAGAGAGAGAGAGAGAGAGAGAGAGAGAGAGCTTTGTGTGGGGACTCGTCAGAGGAAGAGGCCGAGCGTGTCCTGGAGAACGAACTCCTTTTCCCTTTAAATAGGAACCATTTTCCCCCTTTTTTTCCTGTTTTGAATTTAGAAGTAAATCGATTGCAGCAGCTGCTGCGATCAGGTTGCTATTCCAGTCACAGTAGTTGCTGCAACCTCCACTTTCTTTGTTTATTTATTTCCATCTCTGACTTCTTTCTTCCTTTGTTTTATTTTTTCTTTTGCTAGCTTTCCTTCCCCTCCTTTTTCATGTTTTGAAAATAGAACCCTTCCTTCTAATTTTTAATATTTTTTTTTTTAAAGAAGGAATCTAGATTCGGTTTCTAAAATTGCTTTTATTCTTTTTTATCAAATCTCCCCCGAATATTTCTTCTATATCAATTTCACCCCAAAATACTTTTTATTGTTTTTTTTTTCATTCAATAGTATCCTTTTTTGATAATTTGAAAATACCAAAAATGACCCTTCGACTCCCGAACTCGTATTTTCACAAAATTACAGTCGTTTTGAAGGTGTTTTAGTGAGGAATCCAAATTTGATGTTGAACATTTCATATGAATTTTGGGATTTTCAGGGAAAATTGGCAATATGATTGGGGGTTGTTTAGAGTTGATTGGGAGATAGGAAAAAGCCAAGCTCAAGCCTCTAAGAGCTGCAAACAAGGTTTTAAAGACCGGAACTGGTCCCGTCCGGTTCCGGTTTGAACCACCGGTACGAACCGGTACCGGCCGGTCCGGATCCGGTGCAGAAAACAAAAAAAAATTTAAAAATTTTAGACCGGCGTTGGACCAGATGAGACCGGTAGGATCGGCGGGACCGGTCGCCAGACTGCTGGACCGGCGGTACCGGACCAGAGGGACCGGTCGTCGGAGTGCCAGAACTGGTCACCGGATCGCCGGTCCATAACCCGGCGATACAAAGGCCTGTATCGCGGGTTGGAAACGGACCGGTCCCGTCCCGTCCCGGCCGAACCTTATAAGTTAGGGTTTTGACTAAATTTTTCATAAGTTTTCTTCTTCCTCCTCTCAAAACTCATTCTCCAGAAATCTTCCAAGTCCAAATCTACATGATCCAAGCCTCCAAATCAAGGTAAGCTTGTTCGATTACTTGTTCTTACCTTTCGATCTTCATTCGCTTCGAGTTCTTTGTCTTATAGAAATCTAGTTTCCCATTCTTCTTAAAATTTAGATCGTCTTTCTTTAAAACCCAAGAATAACCATGCCTCCTAGATCTAGCAGAACATCCAAAAGATCCATGACCCACGAGGGTCCTTCATCTAGTCAGGTTCCATCCCCCGACCCACTATATGATCCTGAACCCGAGGTCCAGGACAGTTCGCTGGCCTCTAAGAAGATTTTGATGGAGAAACCCGTTGTGCCTACATGCCTTGATTCCTGTGGCATTCCCACCATCCTACGTGCTATAGGATGGGGGCCGATTTTATCATGGGGAAGCAAGGCCCACGAGACACTCACCCGGGATATGAATACCTACATATCTCGACCTAACAATTAGACTTCCTCCAATACCTTCGCCACACCTAAAGGGGAGAAAGTCCTCAATCTTCAGATGATTTCCAGTCTCATGGGTGTTCCCATGAACAACTCTTACAGCACCATTCCCGATCTCCCTTTTTCAGAGCGTTCAGCCGTTACTGTGATCCTCTGTGGCAGGGATGTTCCCTGGAAGGCTGGTAACGCACTAGTCTCTACTAGACTTCTCGCACTCCATCGCATTCTTCACGCTCTCTTCCTCCATTCAGTATACCCTCGCTTAGTGCACCGTATCTGTTAGATGATAGGCTACATGGGGCTTCCTAATTTGGCTTTCACCTATGGCTTGGCCACTATCTCTAGGATACCTAGGGCTAGGGCATGTTGACCATCTAGAGCTCTCTAGCCTTGAGGACCAGTTATGTGGATTTTTTTATATGATTTTTGTTTTACCAATGACATGGCTCTCGGATAACCTACAAGAGAAGGAAGAGAATGGTTTCAGACAAATGGTGTCAAAAACTACAAATGGCCTTGTGCTCAAGCCTATAAATAGGTTTATCCACAAAATTCATACAGGAATCTGACTCCATTCCTCTGCATTTTTCTCCAGCCAAAGCATCCTCCCTTTGCTTATTATGCTGTGTCATTCATCCTCAATCCCCTGACTACAATTTTGTCAACACAGTTGGATCATATCATTGCCATGTACTCCATGTGTGCTGCAGCCTTTATGGACATTCACTAATTATTTTATGCTGTGATATTGATTTTGTAGTATGATACAGAATCCATTCTTTTTTGGATATCACTGAATCATATATATATATATATATATATATATATTTGACCAAGGTTTTAAATTTTGATTTTGCCTAAGATTTCGCCGGGGGACCTGGCAAAATTTTGCCGAAATATTTTGTATTGCCAAACTAGAAAATGGCGATATTTCACTGCATGCTGGCAAAATTTAAAAAATTGTATTTGACTCCATTAGTCATTTGTTTAGGTGTCTATGTACTAGTTGGAATTAATATGGAACTATTCCATATAACCTTCTATTGCCATTAGGAAAAAATTGAACTCCAGGAGTTTGCTGTTGTATATGTCCCTAATTGCTGTTTTAGTTTTATTGTCTGCAATACTAGTAATGGAGCCCAACATAGTAGATCTCATCGTTTGACTTGGAAGAAGACATAAGTTCATGTGGCTGCTTCTTTTGGTGAACTCTTCAATGGCTTACTCAGCAAACCTGACCAATTTCTTGGTGACTAAGCATACAAGTCCACTAACCCAGGTTCGATATCTCTTCTCTTGACTCTTCTTTAGTATATCTTTATCAGTAAATAGCTTGAATTGTCTTATGTCCAGGAAGTGTTGTAGTGATTCTATATTGCTACAAGCATAGAAATTATGTGTTGGCTTCAGTGCCAATATGGAATTATCTCTATTGATCTTTTATAGCATTGAAGCGATAAGATAAAAAAATTAGCCGTAGTTTGTAACTGGTCCATTTCTGGAGTGCTTGTCAAGAGCTTATAGCATAGTCCCTTCTGTGTCTAGCTTTGTTCACACTATGAAATTGGGAAAGAAGATATGGCATGAATCTGCAATGATACCTTACGCTGGGTTTGGCCCGGCTTGTGCTTATGGATAAGCACTCATTGGATTAGTTGTTCAATGGGAGCACTTGTCCGCAGCAACAATAAACTGCTTATTTGAAAAAAATAGCGTTTGGTAAATACATTTATTTAAGTGCTTTTGAAAGTTAAAGGGTAAAACAGGTACTATAAAAATATTATTAAAGTTAAGAAATAACATTTATTTAAGTGCTTATGAAAGTTTAGGGGTAAAATAGGTATTTTAAAAATATTACTAAAGTTGTGAAATAGCCTTATGGATAGCCTTCCTCTACTGCTTATGGGTAAGCTACTGCTTATGGGTAAGCACTTACCCATAAGCGCTACCAAACACATGTTTAATTTTATAAAGTGCTTATATAAGCTATAAGCTGTAACAAGTACTTATAGAAGCCGGGCCATTTTAAAAATATTACTAAAGCTATGAAATAGCTTAACACATAAGAACTTGGGAGAAGCTGCTCTCAGCAGCTTCTCCTTATCAAGGTTTTAAATACCTGAACCGGTCGCCGGACCGGTTCCGGTCCGGATCGCTGGTACGGACCGCTACCGGCCGGTCTAGAGCCGGTACAGAAAACAAAAAAAAAAATTTAAAAATTTAAAAATTTCAAATCACGCCGGACCGGTGGGATCGGAGGGACCGGTCGCCAGACTGCCGGCCGGCGGTATCAGTCGCCGGATCGGAGGGATCGCCGGACCGGTCGGATCGGTGGGATCGGTCACCGGATCGAACTGACTGGTCGGATCGGTGGGATCGGTCACCGGATCGGACGGACTGGCCGGACCAGTCGCCGGACCGGCGGAACCACTCACCGGACCGCCGGTCCATAACCCGGCGATACAAAGGCTTGTATTGCGGGTTGGAACCGGACCGGTCCCGATCCGGACCGGCCGGTACGGACCGGTATCGGCCGATCCTTGAAACCATGCTCCTTATGGGTAGCCTTCCTCTACTGCTTATGGGCAAGCACTTACCTATAAGCATAGTGTAAAGGATCGGACCGAGACGATACCTGAGTCGGAACCAATCCTTTATTGATGCTAATTAAACTGACTCGGTTCGATCCCGATACGGATCGGACGAGTTGGGTTTTTAAATTTTTCTTTTAATTGATTTAAGATCGTCCGACTCGGTCCGATACCCGAGTCGGAACCGAGTTTAAACACTATGCCCATAAGTGCTACCAAACACATGTTTAATTTTAAAAAGTGCTTATATAAGCTATAAGCTGTAACAAGTACTGATAGAAGCCGGGCCAAACACACCCTTAGGCTGCATTTGGCACTGCTTACTTACGTGCTTATTGGAACTTATAACTTATTAAAGCGCTTTTTTAAGCTACAAGTGCGTTTTGTAATGATGAACGGGTAAGTTCTTACCCATATGCAGTATAGGAAGATGACCCATAAGGAGAAGTTGTTCTCAACAACTTGTCCTTACCACTTATGGGGGAAGTAGTTTCTAGCCATTAATGATACTTTGAAAATGACACATCTAACCTTGAACACAATACTAAACTTCTTAAAAATTACATTTTTATCCCCAAATTTTAAGAATATTTGTATGAGTTTGTCTTGTTAAGGTATTTAGGTTATCTTTATTACCAGACACATTTTTTTCAACAACCCAAGCAACTTATTGATGTTGTGGATAAGTGCTCTCATTGAGTCACTTATCCCATGAATGCTTATCCAAAAGAACAAGCCGGGCCAAATGCAGCCTTACTGTTGTTTATTTCCCGAACTCTGACATCTGATGTTCTACAGATTGATCATAAAATCTAATTGATAATTAAAGGGTCATTCTCTCATGGCTTGTTATTTGTTTTGGACTTTGTATTCAAAGAAGCAGATCATTGTGTTCTCAACAAACTAAATATCTCTTACCTTTTACCTTTTTTCTGTTCTCAAGTGTTAATGTTCTGACATTACTTATGGCATTTCAAATTAGGTCAAGAAAGTTTGTTCTTGAATGCAAACAAAACAAATCGTTGCTTTGTGCTGATATTAAATCCAATTTCTTATTTGATTGCAACCATTTACCAGTTAGTCTCAGGTTTTTCAATTGGAAAGAATCTTGATTTATGTTGGCCTTTTCATTTGTAGATCCATTAAGCCCAAATGTCATCTGGGGGGCATTAATTTGAAGAAAGAAGGTTGAAAGCCTTTTTTCTTCACAGTATTATTCCATAAACTTGTTCATATAGGTATAGACAAAACTGAGTCATGTCGAATATCTGCAATATTCTTGATGTTTTCCATTACTCTTTTTATATCAATCGAGACGGCTTTATGATTAAAGAGTAAGATGTGTTCACTATCTTAATATTATTGATGTTTTCCAGTATCCATTTTATATCAACGAGGATGGTTTTCCTTGAATGATTAAAGAGTAACTTATCTCAACTATATGAAATATTCATGATGTTTTCTATTTTCATTTTTATATCAATGGAGATGGTTTTCCTTGAATGATTAAGAGCAACATGTGTTGATGATCTGAAATATTCTTGATGTTTTCCATTTCCCTTGAATCATTATGTAATGATCTAAGTACACATTAACTATTATTTTTTATTATTTATATTTATTTGTCTTCTTGATGTCTGCAAATCCAGTGGACTATACAAAAGGAAGAAACCTTATGATCCTTGTTAATCTGTGTCTACCTGAATCAATTTTAGATGTATTGAGAACAGCATTCCTGTTTTTGAAGCTTGTACTGCAACTAGTTAAGGTTGGATTGACATTTAATATTGTGTTTTAATAGTTTATCTTGATCCATCTTATTGTTTAAGCTCTCATGAATCATCTACCAGACAAGGGAAACCAGTTTCATGGCTCCTATAAACAAAATTCATTTCTTTTGCTGATGAAAAATATTTGATGGTTTTCTATGCTGCAGAGATATTGGTCAAGTTTGCTTGTGTTAGACAAAAAACAGAATCAATGGCAAGTAATTGAGCCCATGGGCAGCTGATTTTTCAAAATCAAAATTTGGATATTCACCAAAAAGGTATACTGAACTATGTCCATGTTTTTTCTCTTCTTGTGTTTCTCTTTGGATCAAATGTTATTAGAGTTTATTGTCATTATCAAATTAAGTAAATTCTTCTTTAGGAGCTTCTGTTGATGTAAGAACCACAGGTATTAAGAAACCTCTGAAGAAAGGTGGAGGACTTGGCAATTGGAAAGCCTTAAATGACATTACAAACTCGTCATCTCTTCATTATGAAGCATCATCAAAAAGAGGAGTTTAATATTTTTGAGGAAAGATTCTTGCATGATCATAACAAGTGCATAGATGCACAAATAAAAGCGACGGAATGCAATTTCTTGAACTTGGTTCTTCCATGATGAGGCAAGTATGTTTTTTTTTTAATTTCTTCTTACTGGTGGTCACTCGACCACTCCCCCCTGTAGGGGAGATAAGGAATCAAACCCTATGTCCTACTAACGTCCCAAGGACGGGAGGACTTGTATTAATGTTGCCACCTTCTGTTTCTTCACTTTCTTGGTGGATATTTTAGTGTGGATACTCATTTATGCAGATTCGGTTACTCTGTGACATCTCCCAAATCAAGAAAGGTTTGTTTCTGCTGTTTTTTTTTTTGTTCCATTGATTGTTTGTTTTGAACTCATGGATGTAAGTATGATTAATGTTGGTCTTATTCGTTTACTTCAGGTTGGTTTGATAGTCCACCTCAGAACTTGGAGACAAGTACAAGAACATTCAACGTCTGAGTTTTCTGCTTGGTTGAACTCTCCAATCCGATGTGACTCTTTTAATGGATTTGAGCATGACAAACAATTACTTGTATTTTCTAGTAACTGGCGTACAACGCGGATGATATCATCAACGAGTTCGCTACTGAAGCTCTTAAATGGAAATCTCAGGTACTCAACCACCCTTTTCTCTCTTCTCTCAGTCCAGATGTTGTTTCTTTTTAAGCTTGCCATTGAAACAAGATTAGGACGCACCATAGATATGTTGAAAGCCATTGTTGAAGTGAAGAATGATTTGGATTTGGTAGATGGGGTTGTGGGAGACAAGTCGAATAGAATCGGAGAAAGATTACCAACAGGTTTGTTATTAATTAAATCTTCTGTGTATGGTAGGGAGAAAGATCTGGAGAAGTTTAGAGAATTGTTGCAGTCGGATGAGTCTCAGATCTCTGTGATTCCCATAGTTGGATTGGGTGGGATTGGCAAAACGACACTTGCTCAAATTATTTACAATGATGATGAAGTAAAAGAGATTTTTGATCTGAGAGTGTGGGCTTGTGTGACGGAGGAGTTTCTCAAGGTAGAGGGTAATCCTCTTTGAGAAAAGGATGCAAGACGAGGGCATCTCTTGATAAGATCAAAAATCTCTTTTTCTTCATCATCATTGTAAATAAGTTGAGCAAGTGTCGTTTTGCCAATCCCACCCAATCCAACTATGGGAATCACAGAGATCTGAGACTCATCCGACTACAACAATTCTCTAAACTTCTCCAGATCTTTCTCCCTACCATACACAGGGGATTCAATTAATAACGAACCCATTGGTAATCTTTCTCCGATTCCATTCGACTTGTCTCCCACAACTCCCTCTTCCAAACCCAAATCATTCTTCTCTTCAACAATGACTTCCAACATATCCGTGGTGCATTTTAGTTTTGTTTCAATGGCAAGCTTGAAAGAATCAACACCTGGACTGAGAGAAGAGAGGAAAGGGTGGTTGAGTACCTGAGATTCATCTTGAGATTTCCATTTAAGAACTTCAGTAGCGAACTTGTCGAGGATATGTTGTATGTGTTCTTTATCAGATTTTTTTTTATTCACTTATATTGTTAATGTGTTGTATACGAACATGTATGTGTTCTTTATCAGATTCTGATTCCATTCATCTGGCAATAATATGTCGGTTAACATTTTTTTGTGAAACCAGAGCTGTATCCTTTCCAATTATCTATGTGAGGGTTGCATAACCCTCGGGGAGATTCAGTTGCATTGCATTGTAAGAATCTTCCAGGATTTATGTGTCATGTGCGTGTGTGCGTGCGTGTACGGTGGATGCATTCTCCCAGGTTTATTTGTATGTGTATGTACACGTGTGTGCATACGTCCATGTTGTTAAGAAAGAAAGATAACTAGAGATGAAGAACACAAGTCAAGCACACACAAACGCAGTAATTTACGTGTTTGTTGTTAATATATACTCATTTAATATATTAAATTTTAATAGATATTATAAAAAATTTATTAAACATGATTTATGTTTAAAAAAGAAAATAAGTATTTTTATCTTGTAAATAAGTTTAAAGTATTTATTTATAAATAATCAAATAATTTTAAAATATAATTATAAATATATTAAAGGCCACTTAAATGGGTATTCAATGGGTTGGCGGGTTGGGTTCAGATTGAGCTTATTTTAGGCCGGTCGATACAACCTAAACTCAACCCAATTAATAAACGAGTCAATCTGAACCCGTATAATTGGGTTGGGTTTGGGCAAGTTGGCGAGTTAGTTTAGAAATTGTCATATCTATGATTTCTTTTCAAAAAATAAAAATAGGTATTTTTAACTTATGAGTAAGTTTAAAAAAAAAAACTAGAAATGATAAAATAATTTTAAAAAGTGGTTATAAATATATTAAAGACCACTTAAACGGGTACCCAACGGGTTAGCAGGTTAGGTTCGAGTTGAAGCATTTGCAGGTGGGTTGGTGAAACCTAAACCCAAAGCCAACCCAATTAATAAATGGGTCAACCCAAACTCATTTAATCAGGTTGTGAGTCGATTCAAAAGTTTGCCAACTCTAGAAAAATGGATGCCTCCAAGGCTTTCCTCTCTCTCCATTCTCTCAATTCTACGAATTTAGACATTTTAAAAAATTGAAGTTTAAATTATATTTCTTTAAAAAAACTATATATAAAAAAAAAGAAATTAAAGAATGTGAGTCTTACTTAATTTATAAATCCTATGTTACTCCCAACCCAGTAGTCCATCTTTTAAACAATTCTCTTTTATTGGGAAATTAAAATCTTGTAAATTTAATCAATTTCCTTGAATATTATGATAGAAAGGTTAAAGGCTTTCAAGCTATCCATTTTTTGGTTCTTTCTTAGTGGTGAACTGGATCTCAGAACTCTCCTTATATAAACGTATTCTTTCTTAAAAACCTCTTTAACAATTTATATTTATAGTCATATTTTTTTATAGTGTCTAATAATATAAAATATAAAAAGACCAATAAATTACCCCTTCCAAGTTTCTTTCTTAGCAAACTAAAATCTCTTATTTATGAAAAGTACAAAAAATCACACCTTCAATATTTGCTTTAAAAAAACAATCAAATGATAAATACGCACATAGTTCCTAAAATCTCTCATTCACATCTTTTCCTAAAATTTTTCTTAATCTTTCTCACATATATATCTTCTAATGCTCTTCATCGATCTTACTTTTTTCTCACCTAAAATCTCTCCTTATTTACCTTTGCCTATACCTCTCTCTGTCTAATCCCTTCATAAGAAAGAAGATGGAAACAGAAAACAATTTCACATTTAAAGAGTGCTCTGTAGTGACCCTAATCTAGTAACTAACTATTTAAAGATAACCCTAAATTTATTAAATTGATTTAATAAACATGACCTGGAAACACACCTATGTACATATGTATATATAGAAACTCAGACTAATCTATCCAAGAATAATCATAAATAATGAGGACGACTCCATTTTTATAAGATAGATAGAATTGGGTATTAATTAATTAAGATTAGATTAGACATATAAGTCATTAATTAAGATTAAGGATAGATTAATAATTTGCCTTTTAGTTTGTTCAATTAAATTTAAGATAAGGGAGGATCTCAAATTTAATGGAATAGTTGGTGATTTAATTGGCATGGTTTAAGAATTAATTAAGACTAAGGGTGTTATTGCGATTAGACATTATATAAGGGGACCTTAGTATTATTATGAGACTTTTAGGGGTTAAGTTGTAAGATGTAATTATCCCAAAAATTCAAACGTCCAGTTCGTTCGTGCTTTGAATTGGTTTCGCCTTCATGGAAATCGTGGAGGAGAGATGGGGAGCAAAGTGGGGAACAAGCTCCTTATTTCTCTAACCATTCCTTGCTCCCCTCGGGATATTAAAAACTGCTTCATACTTGAACGTAGAGAGATAACTGTGACTGATATTAGAGACTTTGAGAGAGAGTGAAGTGAACAGATTTTTAGAGAGAGAATTGAGAGTGTGAAGGAGAGTCTGAAACGGGTATTGTTGCAGTGAAGAAGAGAAGTAATCAAGTAGGAGAATTTCCGTTCGTAGTCTCTACTCATATTCAATCAATGTTAGTAACTTATCCGGTCTAAATCCTTGTTGTTATGAATGATGCTAGGATTGATTAATAGTTGAAATATAAATTTTGGATTAGCATGATCGATCTTGTATTTCTCGAAGATTACAAATTTAATCTAGGAGAACTTGTATTCCACACGTATTAGCATGAAGAACTGATGATTTCACTCTTATTCACTTTGGATTTGATTTGAATTATATGGATAGTTTATTCTCTGTATTTTGAGTTCTTTAGTTTCATGGTCAGATTTCTTTTTGAGATTATATTCGAAATGCATGAGACCTTGTGTCGTATATGTAATAGTCTATAATGGTTTCAATGTGATTATAATTATATGATTTGGATAGGAATAACATAGAAATCCTATTGAAATTCCATAAGAATGATTAGTGTTCTGATAATCCAGAAAACCGAGTTTTGTATACTGTAGTATTGCGATCGAGCGCATTGGGATCGAGCACAGATCATGCGATCGAGCGCAATTGTGCAGAGACAGAGTCCTATTGTGAGACAGTGTGAGGGTTTGGATGTCTTTTGGTTCGGGTTTAATTGTGCTTCATGATGGGATCAAGTAGGGTCTAGGGTTGAGTACCAGCAATGACTGAAACTTACTTGTTGCCCTTAGCATTTGCTAACCAATTAGACATACTCCTCAGTTGGTCTCCACTTTGGAATGAGATGATGAAACCCTATTTATGTTTACTTGTGACTTGCACCATAGGAATGTGTATGATGGGTTCCAATGGATTATTCACGTGTATGGACGCGTGAATAGCTTCTAAGGGGATATATCATCCGTATTCCATAGGAGAGTACATTCATACTGTGTTCGTATGAAATGTTAAGTGTGTCCGGTTGGTGGGAAATAATAGGTTGCCTAGTCCTGTGGGTTGAAAAGCTTACATAATAAGTTATGAATCATAGTTGATTCATAAGGTCAACTGGACCTTGAGTATCGTACACTCTAAAATTACCATATGGTGGCCTCGTAGTATGGGTTAACGCTCGGAACGAAGCGAGGGACTACTGGTCGTTCCTGGGACACAAGTCTCGAAACCTTTCGGAAGCTGCAATGAGGGACACTTAATATATCATATAAACATAGGCATAACTCACATCACATTGCATTTCTTGTTTGATCATACGTTAGCTCATTTGATTGTTCATTCTGTCATCATATTCATGTCATAACATCTGCTATCTATTCCTGTTATTATTGTTGTTTTATCACTGGATTTTGGTCATACATGGTGATGGGGATGGTGACTGGATCATGCTTACTGAGTATTCCAAACTCACACAACCTTTATGTTGCAGGTCGTTTTTGAGTGACGGACGCTGCAGTTACATTTCAGTTTAATTATTTATTTCATGTCGTAATAAATTGGGACCATGTTTATTTGGATTTATCATGGAAGGCTCTTCTGTAGCCATTGATTCAGTTTATTTGTATTACTTCTGCAAACTCTAAGTTGTTGAAATAAAGTAAATGTTTATTTTATCTTTTGTTATTTTTGATAATGATATAGCAATCTGCGGTCCAGAAATGGATCCCGAAGGTCATGCTTCGTGATCTGTGCCATCTCACCTAAGGATCTATGTTACAGGATCTGGGGCATGACATGCTCAATCGTATTTAGCTCATTCATGTTTTCTTTTACTTTGATCGATATTCAAAAATAAGTATTTCATTAGATATTTTTTTTATAAATTTAATAACCAGTAAGTATAAATTTTTTTAATTATTTTTTAGTGTTTTTTTCAATATTTTGAGATTCATTACTTTGTTTATTTTCATTTGAAGGGTGTTTTTCTATATTGTTTTCAATTTGATATTGTAAATGGGATTTTAGTGAATCGAAGATGCTTGTTTATTCTCCCATGTGTCTCAGGGTCGAGGTAGTTAGATTCGAGCCAGTCCTAAACTGATATGATACGACTGTTCTCAAGATGATTGCTTGAACCGAGAATTGGGAAGTAGGTCGAGAAGGCGTGGAAGGTAAGCAACGGCAACGGCTACGACCCGACGATAAGAAATGCTCAAGTCTAGACCGATGCCACCTCAAGAATGGTCTTACAAATCTTCCCAATTACTCTTTATCTCTCTCAAGTATGCTGAAGAATCACTAAAGAGATTTCCTAAGTTTAAAGCACGAGTGTATCTCACTATAGTATTCTAACTCAAACACTTGTTCTTCCCTTTGGCCTAAGCCTCATAGGCTTTATATAGGTCAGTGAAGGTCTCTAGGATGGTGATAAGTGTTACCATTCTTCTCATTTGTAATGACAATGTATTAGTTTCTCTTATTAACATGACAACAACCATATTAATAGATATAACGCTTGAATTAATGTCTCTTGTAATGGTCAATATTTAATACATCTCTCATTAATGGTAACTCACTAATTGCAACTCATGAGACAACATCTTGTCATTGCTTGACATCATCAAATCGTCGGTGATGAGCCGAGGTTCGACTCGGTCTCTGACAATACCCAAGCCCGTGTTCGCCACACCCTAAGGACCGCTGGAAACCCCACTGACAAGCACTCGCTCAAGATGGAGATCTCCTTTCCAATGAACTCCTATAAATTTCATACACATAATTAGATAATTACTTAATCAATTATTTATAAGATGGTTGTATCGTGTGTCGAGCACGGTTCTCAGTTTGGCCATTTCATTCCATGATGGGAATTCATACATATAAAGTTTGGGTATTTCAGGATCTCTGGGAGCACCAAAGAAATCAAAAATGGGTCAGCGGATATGGATTGCTAAGACAACAACATGCCGCTTGGTCAGGCCTAGATCCGGGTCAAGGTTGAGGTAGTTAGATCTGGGTCAGGTCTAAACCGCTATGATACAGTCGTTCTCAAAACGTTTGCTTGAACTGAGAATGAGAAAGCAAGTTGAGAAGGCATGGAAGGTAGGCAGCGGCTATGATCCGATAATTGGAGATGCTCAAGTCTAGACCGATGCCACCTCAAGAGTGGTCTTACAAGTCTTCCCAACTACTCTCTATCTCTCTCAAGTATGCCGGAGAATCTCTATATCGATTTTGTAAGTTTAAAGCACAAGTGTATCTCACTATTGTATTCTCACTCAAACACTTGATCTTCCTTTTGACCTAAGTCTCGTAGACTTTATATAGACCAATGAGGGTCTCTAGGATGGTGTTAAGTGTCACCATCATTTTTATTTGTAATAGCAATGTATTAGTTCCTCCCATTAACATGGTAACAATTTCTTCCATTAACATGGTAACAACCATATTAATAGACATAACACTTGAATTAATGTCTACGGTCAATATTTAATACATCTCACTAATGGTAATTCACTAATTGCAACTCATGTGGTAGTACCTTGTCATCGCTCCACATCATCAAACCATAGGTCGACATATCGAAGTTCGGTTTGGCCGCTCGGCCACCGACGATACCAACGCTCATGACCAGGGAGAGTTTGTTTTTTCTTTTTTTTGCCCCAAAACGAAAAGTTGTCGAGAGACTTTCTAATTTTTTAGAAGCAAAAAAATAAAATTTTAAAAGCAAGGAAACCTTGCTTCTCACTTTAAGCAAAAAATTGCTTTTTTGCTTCTTTAAAAGTGTTAAATATACATTATAAAACACATGATTTACTTTCAAAAACAAATTTTTTACTTCCAAAAACGAAAAAAAATGCTTTTGATAAGCAATACCAAACGGTGCTTATGCTTATCATACTACTAATTTTACTCAACACGTTTTTTTTTCTTAAGGAGACAATAAAGGGTGTATTTTTGTCTTTTTGTATAAATAGCTGATGGCTAGGGCTGCTCGAGTCCAAAAAAAGGCTCATTATTTCAACGAATTTGAACCAAAGTTTGGTAGGCTAAACTCGATTAAAGTTCAGCTTAATTTATATAAGATATATAAATTTGTGTTATTATATATATAATATTAATTATTAAATATAATATTAGTGACGTGTTAGCTTCAAAAAAAGTAATATGAATTGTAAACTAGAATTTATTAAATAATTAAATAATTAAGTTAAAATTAAAAAAATTAGAATTAATTAACTATTGCCTTTCATGAGCCGAGCTTAACAAGTCAAACTTTTATCAGCCGAGCCGATCTTTTGCAAGCCAAGTCTGAGCCTTGAAAAAAATTTGCGCGACTGAGCCCCAAAAGTTTTTACCAAACCTGAGCGAAACCCGAGCTTTGTTTAGATTTTACGAGACTGAGCCAAATTAAATAAACTTCGGCTCGTCTCGACTCGGCTCGGCTCGGTTCGTTTACAGCCCTAGCGATCACAATCGTAAAAAACAAACATCTCATGAAAATTTGAAAGTTTTAAAGTTGCGTAAAATTTTTCGAAAAAAACGAAAGTTTTAAAGATGCGTAATTTTTCAAAAAAAAAAATAAGAGAGAAAGTTAAAAAGGGGGGAGGCGCATGTTAGCAAGGGGAAAATCTTTTGTTGCTTGTCTTCTTCTCCACGAAGAAACCAGAAAAAAACCCTTCTCTTCTTCTTTTTCTTCAAATTTGAACCCACCATAGTCGAATCCACCCAAAACCCCAAACTCAGATCTTTTTCTTCTTCTACCCTGCGCACAGCCCTGGTAGAATCTATTAAAACCCCAACCAAAACCGACTTTTATTTTAACCAAAACCCCTCTTTTCGGCTACTCAAAGAACCACATCCCCACTTTAGGATTTTCTCATCCATTGTAGTCTGATTTTCTCTTGTCGTTTGATCCATCCACAACGAAAAAAAAAAAAAAAATCTCTAATCAGCTGCTGCCATTGTCGACCCCATCAAGCCAAGCTCACCAAGGTACAAAACGCATAGGATCAAAGCCGAATCGACTGCTTTTCAGGCTGCAATAGTCGCACACAGGTAAGGGCTGTCGAATGATTTTTGTATTTATTTGGTTCAACTGTTGATTCTGATGTTTCCTTGTTGAAACCCTAATCTTTTTTTTTTTTTTGAGCAACAACTGATAGTGATTGGTTCTGATTAAGGTTTGAAGTCTGGGATCGGGGACCGGACCGGTCCCGGCCGTCTCGGTCCGGACCGGTGATACTGATTGGCCCGGATGCGGTACAAAAATGGATCGCCCCGTTTTTTTATTTATATTTTATATTACAT
>JAUPMG010260693.1:0-17659 GCA_031762675.1 Pachysandra terminalis
TTCAACTCACTTAGCCCTCAACTTCTCATAATATCAGTTTAACCCCTAATTCAGAAACTATGTTACAAAAATACCCCAATAACATAAATAATGCATATACAATCACATAGATAACTCAAATAATTTATTCATATATTATAACTGGGAAAATAAAATACTTTCAAAGGTTCAGGTCATTACAAGATAGCTGTGAACAAAATCTCTCAACAACATAACATTTACATTGAAACCCAATCAATCCATATACAACAAACATCCAAACTTGTCCCAACACTAAAAGCAAGAAAAAACACAAATTGGTACATTAAACCTGTGCATGGAAGCTACAGAGAAAAAATCTGACAGTATGGCTAACTACAAGTTGAAGAACTCCATAAACCGAAAAGCAAACTAATGTCCTAATCAACAGTAAAAACTGAGGAAGGAATTTATTGCAGACAATGTGCATAAGTTGTAAGCATTTAGCGCATTTACACAGCCAAATAGCGGCTTTCATACCAACACATGGAAAGGCTATAACCATCTCTCAAAAATCCCCCAAGATATTTTAGAGATCTTTAGATCACCATATCCTCCAAAAACATTCTTCCATTTTCAATTCTTCTAACCCAGTAGCAAGCTGTCATTCAAATATTAATTAGTGTTAGAGCAAAAACAACATATCATTTTAAAGCAAAAGATTCATTTCAGTCATCTGATTCGTTTGTAAATGAAGGCCCTTTTTCTCCTAGAAAAAATGAAACAAAATCTTAAGGAGTTTTACAAAGAGTGGCACTGATTTAGAATTAATCCTATGTTCTTGGACCAGTTAAAGATATCTGGACAACAACTCTCAATAAACTAAGCATATAAATAGAGCATTATTCTAGGTTTGAAAAATCTAAAACAAGTCCCACAAAATCTGCATAAATTGTAAGCATTTAGCGCATTTCCACGACCAAATGACAGGTTTCATACCAACATATGGAAAGGCTATAACCATCTCCTCCAAAAATATTCCTCCATTTTCAGTTCTTCTAACCCAGTAGCAAGTTGTCATTCAAATATTAATCAGTGTAAGAGCAGAAACAACATATCATTTTAAAGCAAAAGATTCATTTCACTCATTTGGACTACAACTCTCAATAAACTAAGCATATAAAATAGAGCATTATTCTAGATTTGAAAAATCTAAAACAAGTCCCACAAAATCTGCACATATGACATGTTCCACAAAATCTGCAAATAGTGGAACACAAAAAGTCACCAACTCTAAACAGAACATTGAAAAAATAGAGCATTGTAACAAAGTCACACTTCCTCCCCCTAATAAGAACCCATACCCCAATAAAATCATTAAAAAGAAACAAAATAAAGAAATTCTTGTACATGACAATGTAACATCAACCAACAAGATTATACATTCAAGATTTTATAAGAAATTTTTGTACATGAAAATTAGCTTCAACCCATTCCCCAAAAGTACATAAAATTTCATTTAGTATAAATTGAAAAACCACATCCCAATTGTTTCAAGAGATAGCTGTGAATAAAATCTCTCAACAACAAAACATTTACATTGAAACCCAATCAATCCAGATACAACAAACATCCAAACTTGTCCCAACACTAAAAGCAAGAAAAAACATAAATTGGTATAGTAAACCTGTGCATGGAAGCAACAGAGAAAAAATCTGACAGTATGGCTAACTACAAGTTGAAGAACTCTATAAACCGAAAAGCAAATTGGTGTCCTGATCAACAGTAAAAACCGAGGAAGGAATTTATTGCAGACAATGTGCATAAGTTGTAAGCATTTAGCGCATTTTCACGGCCAAATGACAGCTTTCATACCAACACATGGAAAGGCTATAACCATCTCCTCCAAAAACATTCCTCTATTTCCAGTTCTTCTAACCCAATAGCAAGTTGTCATTCAAATATTAATCAGTGTAAGAGCAGAAACAACATATTATTTTAAAGCAAAAAATTCATTTCACTCGTCTGGACTACAACTCTCAATAAACTAAGCATATAAAATAAAGCATTATTCTAGATTTAATAAAGATGTAAGGATTTTTTAACAATCAAAATTAAGAGAACATTTCGTATGGTCCACGAAGTTGGACGATTTGCTGCACCGCATGTTATAATGTTTGAACCCTGCGTTGAAATGCTTGTACTCTTATGCTTTATAATGTGGGTAGAAGCACAAGCATTTCAACCAGACAAAATGCTCTCCAAAATTACTACACATTAGAAGTAAAAAAAAAAATCCATGAAAATTTGCTTTCAAAATAGGAGCGACATGAATTCAAACGTCTTTTATCCTGAAGGTGTTGAAGCTCGAGGATTCAATCAAACCCCAACTGCATCCATGAAAATACATCTAATCTAAAAACCCTAAACCTAAGACTAAAAATTAAAAGAATAAAAAAGGGGCAGGATAATGATAGAAAACCATCCAAAACAATCAGAATCTGATGCTCACTCTATAGTTGATTGAGTTAGCAGCTTCGAAGATTTGAAGAGCTCCCAATGAGTTGGATATAGATCGTACGAGAAAAACTAAATAAAATGAAAGCTCACTGCAAGATGGCGTCGAACACATGTAGCATCAAGTGAAAGTGGTGAGATGAGGTGACACTGTGAAGAACCAACGTTTAGGGTTCCTCATTTGCTGATAAAATTAGCATTTCAAAGGGTAGATAAAATGCTGAAAAATATCTGATATAACATCATTGTCGCCACCTTCTGCTCCCAACCCATCATCTTCTTGTTGCTCTTGGAGCATTCATCTCCAATGGGAAAGTTCCAAGTCCTTGCTTGAGCAATTCTTGCTCTGCACTTTCCTTCTGGGGGAACTTATCTCCATACCCCAACATGTATGGCAATTTCAATGGATTGTATCGCAGAGATTCTTTGCTCTAGATTTTGCAGGTCGGCTTGCACTCTCTGGTTAGCAGTCTCTCAATCTCTAATAATAGATTTATGTGTGTGTGTGTGTATGTGTGTGTGTGTGTGTGTGTGTGTGTGTGTGTGTGAGAGAGAGAGAGAGAGAGAGAGGATTAGGTTAGGTTTTGCAGAGAAGAATGGAAAAAAGAGAAAAGGAAAAGTGCAGAGAAAGGGGTTAGAGTTTAGGTTTCGAAATCGTAAATTTGAAATTTAAAATTTCATTTTTTGCCTTTTTCAAAAAATAACTTAGCAGAAGTGTTTGCACCTCACTCGTTAACTAGAGCATGAGGTGCACGAGACTATTACCTTAGACGCATGGCGAAAATCCGCGCACCGTCCAGACGATAGTCTAGAAAAAATTAGACAAGACGAAATGCTCTCCAGATTAGCTTAGCTATGTGTATAATGTTTTAACATATATAAACTCCAAGGGTGATAACCAATTCCTTTTGCTGCAGAACTCGAAGGTCAGAATCTCCCAAATTGTATTTTTTTCCAAAGAAGCGAAAATGGTAAGCGATCTTTCTCTCGTTGTCTAACTCAAAACTAGGGTTTCTTGATTTCCTATCTTTTTGCAAGTAACGTTTTGAAGAAATTAGGGTTTCATCAACACATGAATTTGCTATATTTTGTTCTTTTTTCATAAGCGATCTTTCTCTATCTATCTATCTATCTATCTATTAAGCGATCTCTTTTTCTATCTATCCATCTCTCTCGCGCGCGCGTTGTTAAACTCAAAAACTAGGGTTTCTTGATTTCGTATATTTCTGCAAGTATCGTTGGAATTGAAGAAATTGGGTTTTCATTAATACCTGATTTTGCAATATCGTTCTTCTTTGGTATGATGATTCGTAATGATCTTGTTATGGAGCTCATACATGAATTTTTTTTTTTTGATGAAATACCGTGTTTCTTGGAGAAGTATCTTAGGGGTTAGAGTTTCATCAAATAGAAACTATATTATGGGTAGAGAATTATCCTGGTGTGTCCCAAAAAAGTCCAGTTAGATCATTAGCGGTAGTAACATACAAATTCAAGGTAGAGAAGTTTCAAATTAGATGTTTAGATTATTGTTTAGATTGAATGGTGTTTGTTGACTGCAATGCCCTCAATATCCTTGGTAATTAAATGGATAACAGGTTCATTCGCCCGCCATTTTGGTGTAAAGGGATTCTAGGTTTTTACTTGGGATTTGATCCATATAAATTTACAATTCCTTCTCAGATGGAAAATGGGTAATAATGGTCTATTATAGAAGCGTTGTACTTGATATTAATTGCTGGGTTATTTGTGAAACTATAGTTTAGAATCAAATAATTTACCGTTGTTGCCTTAAAAATAATTAGAGGTTATCTGATGGGAGCATAACATATGGAACGTGAGGCATTCTAGTTTTTATGTTAAACTTTGCAATCTTCTTTTAATTGAAATGATATTAAATGACCTGATGTCCTTCAGTGTTTCCTTGAATGAATTGTTTTATTTTTCGTTTAGTTGTGTTCCTATGCTCTTAGTTGCTCAACTTGCTCTGTTTGGTTTCTTGTAGTCTTCCCTTGCCGCTGCCAGAGCAGACAACTTTTACTATCCCCCGGAATGGACCCCAAATCAGGTATCTTGCAAATTATTCCTGCACTTTAACATTGTTGCCTGCTGATATTATCCTTTTTCTTTAAGGCAAATTGGTGTTTGGGATTCTCATAGTTCTTTCCTTTTCAGGGTTCTTTGAACAAGTTTCACGGACAACATGCTTTAAGGGAGAGAGCAAGAAAGCTAGACCAGGGTATTCTAATAATAAGGTACTGAATTGCATTCTTCTGTCAAGTATTGATTATTTTTTTATCACAAACAAACATACTCAACTAGTCCCTTCAAATGGTAACAACCAGCTAGCTTGTGTATGTGTATGAGTGCGCACATGCACTAGCATGGGTGTTGGCGTTTATGTTGGTATGGGTGTGAGAGAGCAGGTTTTAATTAATACTTTTAGCTATACTTGAAGGCTTTAAGATGTCATGAGAAATCATAGTCCTATATTTCCAATCGCACAAACTACTTGCGTACAACCAATATGCCTATATGTATTGCAAATATTCTAAATAAAAATATATTTGCTGGATTGATGAAATAAATTCGAGTGGTGACTATTGAAGGTGATCTGCCAAGACAGCCACCTTATGAAGAGCATTTTCTACATATGCTAAAAGGAACATATTGTCACTATAATGAGGCATGAACTTGGTTACCAAATCCGTGCAGCTATAGTACCGCTCCCGCTCTCAATTCCCGGATTCATGACTTGGGAGTGGATTCGCTACAAATCCGCGAATCTGATTTTACAGATTCACGAATTTGACATGCTCTTCTTTCAAAGATGAAAAGGATGGGCTCTCTCTTTTTTTCTTTTTTTTTTTTTTCTTTTTAGATTCTACAGTCTATGCATGAAATGCAATTGTTGCTCATTAATGCAAAAGGTCCTATAACCGTGTAAAGCTAACGTCATTTTTCTTTTCTTAAAAAAAATTAAAAAATTACTTTTCTCTCTTGTATTTGCTGATTTCTTACTTTAGAAAACATTTTTTTAGGATGACCTTATATACATATGTTCGCCAACTATACTTTCGTATAAAATATATTATTTATAATAAAATATCTATCATACAAAACAGATATAGTATGTTATATTGCATACATAATAACTATGTGTGTATATATATGCATTTATACGCTCTGAAGCCGCTTTTGATCTGAAGATATTTCAACTTTTGACGCTCACCCGCTCTCGCTTTCGCTCCACACTTGGGTAACTAAGAGCATGACATTGCAAAGGGAGCCTCCTATCTAGACCCTTCTTCATTAGAGCCCGCCAAGGCATTGTCGAGCTCAGAGTCAAATACATTTTTTTGGGATGTAAGCAAATCTAGAACTGTGTTTTTTATGATGACAAGTCTCGATGGAGTTTTCTCTTCTCCTACTCACATAATTTCAGTTCTTGAGACTCCCTACTTATTTGTTGTCTATGCTGAAAGTTCGCTGAAAGTTCCGGCTTCTATTGCTGATAGGATGGAGAAATTGGAAAGGGATTTTTTGTGGCGTAATAGTATTGGCAAGGGGAATTATCATTGGGCCAACTGGGATATAATGTGCAAGCCTAGAAAGTTTGGAGGGATTGGTCTACGTCGGATGCGTGATTTCAACGAAGCTCTATTAGGGAAATGGCCGTGGAGATTTGGGGAGGAAAGGGATAGTCTTTGGAGGAAAGTTATTGCCAGGAAATATGGTTGTAATGTGGGGAACTAGGTGACTTTGCCAGGAAATATGGTTGCTCTCTTTGGGGGAGTTCAAATTCTCTTCTTCGAAGGTCAAGGGTTCAGGTGTTGGCGACTCCATCATCAAAAAATAGGTGACTTTGGATCATAATAGACCGTATGGGGTGGGGTTATGGAGGGCAATCATGAGCGTTGCTTCTAAATAGGATGCTAATTTTGGGCAGGGTTGGGTTTGGGTATACAGTTCGTATACATATGTTTCTTTTGTTATACTTGTAACTATCTTTATATAATTAATACAATTACAATTTACTGATTAAAATAAAAAATAAAAACAAGGGGAGAGACAAACCTTTCAAAAAGTGAAGCCATTGCCTAAAACATAGAATGTTTGTGTAACTTGATGTCATCAACGTCTATTGAACCCAAGTAAGCCACAAGAACATTCTGACTGTATGATTAAGAATATATTGCCTTGTAAGTTGTAACTATTTTTTGCCATTAATTCAATTAAAAGAGAACCAAAATTATAAATGTTACTTATAAAGACAATAGGAAAATAAAGTTAATTCTGAAAGGGAAAGGTGTGAAGCTAGATGTTGAGGCCTCTTAGGTATGTACCTTGGAATAAGGTTTACATGTATCAACCATCAAGTTACCAATTAAAGAGCGTGCAATCTAATTATCCAAAACGAATTTATAATTCAATCATCAGATAGAGAAAGAATAAGAAAGGGAGAAAAGAAAATGCCTTAGTCAAGATAAGGACTAGATAGATGCCTCAATCAAGGTTTATTGTTTACATATCCAAGTATATAAGATCATGAAAAGAGAGTTGTTTAGATCTGTCAGAAATGTGGAATCTAGAAGTCTTCTAAGATTAGTAGCACGAGATGTAATTTGATGTAGAGGACTTCAATACTATGTCTGTGGTGTTTTTAATTGCACCCCCTTTCCCTGTGGTCCTAACTTTGACTTGTATCATGCAAAACCCTTTTAGAAATAATAATGATAGGAAGTAGTAATATTTTAATCATTCATTAATGCTAATCGTCATAAAAAAAAAAGCAGCAATGCTAAAATGGGTAAATTACTAGTTTGTGAGTTGAATGTTGTCTTGTTGAGCGGGATTTTTTTCCATGATGGCTAAATTTCTTTATGTTTCAGGTTCGAGATGCCTTACAATATATGGTGTGATGGATGCAATTCTATGATTGCAAAGGGTGTGCGGTTCAATGCTGAGAAAAAGCAAGTGGGAAATTATTATTCTACAAAGGTAGCATATGCACAAAAATACTCATTGACTTTCTAAATTATGCTAAATCTATGGGTAGAAATTGCTTATACACTAGATATAATTGTTATGACTATCATGCTAGTTGGAGTAAGGCATTTTGTTGATGTTGATATATTTGATATCATATATTTTCTATCATGATAGATCATGGTTCAAAATATCATATCGAGGTAGCGTATCGGTCAGCCCGAAAACGGATACGTATCGAGTATCGACACAGATACGCTGGATACGTTGTAAAAATCATGGATACGGGTGGATACGCAAGGAAAACGATTGATACGTTGTAAAAATCATGGATACGAGAATACGCAAAGAAAACGATGGATACATAAACCAATACCTATTTTTATGCAAAGATAGGGTCAAAATATGCTAAATTAACATGTTTTTGATATAATACATATACACATACAATATATATTAACATGAAAACCGACTGCTACGAGCGCAGAAACATGAAAACTTAAAAAACTTCAACATATAAGTAACAAGATGTAATCATAATTTAAGACATAGAAAGATACTTTCAAACATCAACAAACGAATTCAAAATCTATTAGGAATATCTTACAACAAAAAAGAACAACTTTTATTAGCTATAGATGCATATTTCAAACAAAAAACCTTTTTATTCGACAATCTTCAGAGAAAGAAAATAGCAAATGAAAGGAGAAGAAGAACGATAAGGAGAAGAAGAACGATAAGGAGAGGATAAGAAAAAGAATACTAGCCCAATCAAACAAGTACTCTCTCTCTCTCTCTCTCTCTCTCTCCTATTTTCTTTTTCTTTGTTTTTTTTTTGAAGTTAGGATAGTAATTTAATGGTTTCTATTTGTGATTTTTTTTCCTTTTTTTGATCCTTATTTAGTTTTCATTGTCTTTTTTTATCTGTATCCAGCGTATCGAGACTGTATTGACAACGTATCGCGTGATATGCCGCTTTTTTTTTTTGTGTTTCGTATCTTACATGCATGTATCGTGCCGACCCATTCGATACACAATACGTATCGCCGGATACGGGCGATACGATACAATATTTTGAATCATGGGATAGATATCATATAATATATGTTACAATATATATCTATCATTACTGTAATTAATTTCAGACAAAAGTGAGTAAGGAAGTAAAAAACAATATATTTATAGAATGAGCATTGCTGAGACTTGAGATGACTAGTAGTGAGAAAAGATAAGGTAAGAGACGAGAATTATCTTAAAGTATAAGAGTAGTTCCAATTGGAGATACAATAAAGGAAGCTAGAGAAAAATTCTACATTTACATTCTTGGCCATGTAAAATAGAGAAATTTAGAGGCACCTTTGAAAAGTTGCAAGTTAAAGGATTTGAACGGGCTCGAGGCTGAAAAGGACCTAATGCCTGATGGAATTGGTCAGAAATGATTTGAGGTTACATCATGAGCAAATATATGGTTTTGATATATTAAGATAGTAGAACAGGATTCATGCTAGCGACTCCGATTACTTAGATGAAACGGTTTATTGATGATAACATCAAGCTACATAGTGTTGGTGATGCATCATAGAGCATGCATATTATGCACTTGTTTAGCCAAATACGTAAGTTACAGTTTTTACTATGTATATTGGATTAAACTCAAGTACGTATATAAAAGGACATCATCATGTAGCAATACATATTTTTATTTCATCGGTAACAATACATATTGGAACAGCTTCCTGAACATTATCCCAATTGGTGATTCCTAGTTATCGAATTTGAATGCTTAGGAAGAGTTTGGCTGTCATTTTGGAAATGCATTCCATGACTTGGAATGAGTTCCAGTTAGGGCTATCAATTTGGCGGGCCGGACCGAGTTCAGGCCAGGCTCAACATAATAGGGTATTAGGAGTGTTATGCATGCCCAAGCCTGGCCCGACCCGATTTTCGGGCCTAGGAATGAAGCCCAATCCTGGTCCTAAATTAATATGAAAAGCTCGTACCCGGCTTGATTAAGCCCGATTCATTTCTTTTTTATTAATAAAAAATTGTTACAATCTTCATAGTCATCTATATTTACAAATTTTGCTACATATTCTTCACACTTTCAGTAAAAAAATACAAAAAAAATCATAAAATCACTTAGGGATATGATGAAATAACCTTAAATATGTTAAACCTATAGTATAATAAATGCATGGTAATTAAAACCAGGTCGGATTGGGTTGGGCTTATACATGCCTAGCCAAGCCCGGTTTAAGCTGGGCGGACTCATCGGGACTAAATGGGCCAGGCTTAAATTGTCAGCCCTAGTTCCAGTCGGTGGAATGAGTTCTCACAAATAAATGAACATTTGTTTAGCAAAGGCAAAATGAATTTTCCTAGAATGAGAATGAGAAAATACCTTTTATCACAGATACACCTCCAACCCTGATTTTAGATTTTAGGAATGAGTTAGAGTTTTTGCAGTGGTAAACTTGTAAATAAAGTGATTAGTGACAAACTTGTAAATATAATCTTTCTATTACAAATTATTTTGGAGTGTTATTATCGCATTTGAAAGGATATAACTGTGCAAAGATTATGTGTGGATATGGGATCAAGTTCTTGTGGGTTATAAGCACGTTCAAGCTTTAAATGTGTCAGGTTCTTCCCGTTTACTAATGGATTGGAAAATCATGGAACCTAACCTAACCTGTCAATAAACGGGTTGAATCCGTCTAACCCGTCCATTATTTAATTATTTTTAAAACATTTAATTTTAAACTAAGGTAAAATATAACCTCATTTAATATGTTAAATTCTAATAAATGTTATAAAAAAAACGTAATAAATATGATTTCATATCAAAGAAAAATAGGTATTTTTAACTTATGAATAAGTTTGAAAATGCCTATAAACGATAAAATAATTATAAACTTATAAAAGATCACTTAAATGGGTAACTGACGGGTTGGAAGGTTGGGTTCTGATTGACCCACTTTTAGACGGGTTGGTAAAACCTAAACCCAAAGCCAATCTAATTAATAAACGGGTTAATCCAAACCCATTTAATTGGGTTGGGTTGGCGTGTCGGTTCAGAAATTGCCAACTCTAGTGATTTTATGAAAATAATTATAATCCAAAGAAAAAATTTTGAAAATTTGGCCAGAACTCATTTTAGTACATGTTAACCAACAATATATATTAGGTCAAAACTCATTTTGTTACATGCTAACCAAACACGACCAAGAAGTCTTCAAAATTAGTTCCTAGAATGAATTTTGCTTCCTAGAATGAATTTATGGAACTGCGTCCTAGAATGAGTTCCTGATCCAGAATGACAGCCAAATGAGACCTTATTACTTGGACTTAAATTTTGCACATACCCATAGAGACCGTGGGAAAAGCTGTGTCCAAGCTCATTGTGAAAGCATTTAATTCGATGTTTAGGAATCATTTTTCACTGTTGTGGTGGGAGTAGATGTTGAGTTCTACAGAGGGTGGGTTGAGCGATTCATAATATCAGTTGATGGAATTTAAAAGAATCTGATCCCTTGATGAAAGTAGGCATTTTATGAAATTATGGTGCCTGCTCTGTTTTACGAGATCCTTAATGTGCATAAGTATCATTCATACAAAAGACTGAATTTTTTCTTTTCTTTTCTGTTCGTTTTTTATCCAGAATTATCTTTTAGACTTTCAGTATGGCTGTTAAGACAACACCCTAATATTCTTTTGCTTTTTCAGTTGTACTTGTGCTTATTGCTACTTAATCTACCAGTCCCAACTCTAGTTCTGTATTTTATTTTTCTTCTAATTTCATGAAACATCCTGTTGCATTTGGGTTACTGAATCTGATAAGTTAATCGACTACTTTTTTTTCCATGGAGTTCATTTGTATTTGCAGCCTTTTCATGGGCTACTACTTGAACTGTATGATTGCCATTGTTAATTCGATTGATGAATTTATCAACTTCTTGGTAATTTGTTATTAGAAAAAAGATTATTGATGAACTTTTTAGATGACTGGCTGCTTGTTTTCTTCAGATATGGAGATTTACCATGAAATCTGCATGTTGCAAGCATGAGATTGTTATACAGACAGATCCAAAAAATTGTGAGTATGTGATTATTAGTGGAGCCCAACGTAAAACAGAAGACTATGACATCGAGGATGCGGAAACATTTGCACTTCCTGCGGATGAAGGTTAACTACTGATATCAGTATTACATTTTTTGGGTTCTGAACGTTTGAATATTGAATCTCATGGAATGACCATGTTTTCAGAAAGAGGCAAGCTCGCAGATCCCTTCTATCGTCTTGAACATCAAGAAGTAGACTTGCAGAAGAAGAAAGAAGCTGAACCAGTACTAGTGCGCCTCCAGCGTGTATCTGATGCTAGACATTCAGATGACTATGCCATCAACAAGGCGTTACGAGCTAGACTTAGAGTATGTTACTGGGCTACTATATGTTTTCTTCATCTGCCACAATGCTTAGTTGCTTAACTGTTAACATTATGTTTTTTTCCTGCTCAGCATCAAAAGAAAAGGGTTGCTGAAGAAGAGGGTGCTTCTAGGAAAATGGGTCTTGGAATACGGCTACTCCCCACATCAGCAGAAGATGCTGCTGTGGCGGCACGTATAAAATTCTCATCAAAGTTCGATAAGAATAAGAAGGAGAAGCGAGCGATGATCAATGCTGGCTCGATCTTTCCTAGGTCTTCAGGTTCTTCAATGGCCTTCAAGAAACGGCTCGAGCTAGAGTCCAAGAGGAGGAAGATCAAGGCAGACGCAGCGTCCAATTTGCTAAAAGGGCCATTTAAACCATCATCATGGTCACAGGCACATGCACCTGTGGCTGCCACTGCGAGGCTTCGGTAACTCGACATGTATTCCATTTTAATCAAGGAAGAATTGTTAAAGGGGCATCCTCTGTGGTTTGTGTATCTGTACATAGAATGGAGATTTAATTCCTTTCCATAGTAGATTTTATTTTCTGAGATAAGGAAGGTGAGATGGGACCTAAGTTTTTAATAGAATGCAGTTTACTGTTGATTTGCGGAGTTTTTATAGAGGAATCAGAGAAAATGTTCTAGTTTCTTTCATCTTACGATGCTCATCTTTAGCTTCATTTATGGTTTCTGTAGAAATTGGGTTTTGGCCTTTTGGGGCATGAGATTTCATTAAAAGCAATAATAATAGACTTCTCGCTACTTAAAGCAATACAGATAGTGGACCCTTGCAAAACATTGCTCTAAATGTAAATTTTGTCTGTGTGAATCATCATGGGGTGCGTCTGAATAAATTCAATTCATGTTGGCAAAGACCTATATTCACACATCTTTCAATTCCAATTCTTACCTATAGATTCCTTCGTCCAAACGAACCCTTTTGTTCCAACAAAAAAGAAAACGAACCCTTTTGCCCTACGATCTCAAATAAATAAAGGGTTTTTTGCATTATACCCCTAGTGTATTTGTATTTATATTCTTGTATTTTTTATATTTGTATCTATCCCCTTCAATTATCGTAATTTTGCATTTGTACACCAAATATTAAAAGATGTAAATTGATGAATATTTTCAAAATAAGCTTGGTTTTTGTTTTGTGTAGAAAGCCTCTTTTGTTGTGAAGTCTCTTGTCCCACATTGGTTAGCTACAAAAAGATATGAGGCTTAATATAAAAGAAACTCTCTTTTGCTTATGTGTTTAAAAGCAAAAGGGAATAATATAGTGCATTGCACTTGGGTCGGTGGTGCAAAAATGCAAGGCGCACTTTGCGTAAGAGCTTTTTCTTTTAACGTGTGGCCCACCCGGTTGGACTGGGTTGATTGGTTGTTTGGTTTAATGGTATGGCTTGAGACACCTTGTGGGTGATGAGTGAAAAAGGTATATGACCTTTCAGGATTGATCCAACGATTTGGATCAACATTATGTCTATTGGTGAACAGACACGTGTAAGTCTATAAATAGACTGTAGACCCAAACCAGATTATTATTTATTCAATTCATTCCATAGCATTCAGATTCGTTCAGAATCAGCCTATTCAGATCCGATGGTGCAAGTTCGTCCTAGATTCAATCTAGTATAGATTTGATTAAGAGAGAGAGAGGGAGAAACTATTACTACATCAAGGCTTTCGATCACGTGATTGGCATCATCAGTCTTATACACAGAGTGTCTTGTTGTGATTGGATGGTGCACATCTGAGAATCATAACGAATCTTGATCAGAGGCCTCATTGTATTCTGAAGGTATTTTCTCACTAACCCCTTAGTGCATTCACGATCAGATCGGAGGAGGAGAAACTTATCTAAAAGAAAGCGAGCCGATCATGCCTTGAAGCTTCTTGATCAACGGTACAGATTTATTTTAACCCTTCATACTCCTGATCCGCTTCATAATTTTCCAACATAAACTTCTGTTACTTGTTTTAATTGAATGATTATAATACTATTTGACTTAAATAAGTATTATTTTGCCTTCACCTACTATGTTATCACTTTTTTGCATCCATACCCATCTACTTGCCAAATTTATTGCATTTGTACCATTAATGATATATTATATATATTTTTTTATAAAAAAGTAAAAATAACTGCATAATATAAGTTTTCATATCTGTTACAATGCAAAGAAGGTATAAAGTAGATTCTCTTATGACCAAAATAAATATTAAAAATGTAATCCTAATCCATTTGGTTTTAAACGAATTAAGTTGGCTTTTTTTAGGAATTAATACCTTAGATCAAGTAGAGTTATGAGAATTTGTTTTGTATTATTAAGTTAAATTGATCATTTTATGGAAAAAAAAAATGAGTGCAGCTTTTAACATCAAGTGTATAAGTGAACAATTTTGATAAATAGAGAGATATGAATGCAAAAAAAAAAAAAAACGATAACGACAAAAGAACGCTTATTAAGTAAAATGGTATTGTAGTCATTCAATTAAAACAAGTAACGGAAGTTTACATCTTTTACAACCGTAAAAAATAGGAAAAATTGCCTATATACCGCAATTTATTATCAAATGATATATTGACCAAGTTTATTTGCTTCTCAAGTATAGAATCCCTAGATAATTGTTTTTTTGGTCCTATGCATATATTTTGTGCTGTATATGTTTTTTCAAAAAAAAAAAAAAAAATCCCCATTCTACCGTTAAGCCCTTTCCCTCCCTCCCTCTCTCTCCGTACGAACAGCTCACCCCTCACCTCACTAACAATCAAAGAGGCTCCTCAGCTTCGGTTGGCCACCGAAGTCTGCTTGATAGAAAGAAAGATCCACCCAATGTAGCTGTGATGAAAAGGCCGAAGAGAGCTCAAGACGAAACCTAGCGTTAGCAAACCCTACTACACCACCACTCACCAGAAAGAGCTCTCTGATAACAAAACCAGATCGCCACAACACCGGATTCCCGTTCTCTCCCTCATCATCATCACCATCTTCATCCTCAACAACGTCGGTGTTTTTCACTCCATCTCCACCCTTCTTCAGGATACCGAATTTGAAGGCAAAGGTATCGGCACCACCACGCTTGTTGTGAGTCGAGCAAGAGTCCTCATCTCCACCATTTCTCAAAGCATCGGCATCGACAACAGATGAATTTGAAGTGCGGGAATTGTCCATATTTCCACCGGAAACTTCTCGAATATTATTATTCATTATCTTATCAGCTTCAACACAAGTCGAATTAGCACCGGAAAAAAACAATCAGACTAAGATCCAACATAACTCCTTTCAAATCCCTCTCTCTTCCTGACCTAATTTCTCGAGTTATAAAGAAACAGAAGAACTTGTTCCTCACTTTATTACGAGCATTTCTAATCTTTCCCTATAACTTTCCCCAAAGTCAAATTTGGAGAAAAATTGTCAAAAATGCTCTCCAATCATCCCTAAACCCTTCCCCAAATATGAGGAATCTCTACTCTTTTCCCCAAATATAGAGAAAAGTTTAAAGACCCCCAAATTTTTCCCCAAACCCCAACAGTCATATTTTGAGGAAATTGAATATATGTACATAATTGGAGATGGCCCCAACCCAAAATATCTCCTCAAATCCCAAATCCCAAATCTTTCCCTAAAAAGATACATTTATGATACAATTGAAATTTTTGAAAAGATTTGAGGAAAAAATATAGGGAAAGATTGGAGAGTTCTTCCCCAAATATAACTTTTTAATCAAACTTATCCTCAAATATAGGAAAAATTTTAGGGAAGGATTGGAGATGCTCTAATGGAGAAAGAGCCAGAGTAGTTTCTACTTAATCTGTAGAACACATTCCCAATTGGATCCCAAATTTCGAGATCGAAACAGAAGAAAACACGATAAAAAAAAACGATCGAACTTTGATGTTCAAACAAAATCAATCAAAACGCCACGAGAACTGGAAATAAACAAAAGTTCAAGAGAGAATTCAAAAGCCAGTTCTCTCCTTACCGATCGGGAAAAACGCCGGAAACCGAAAGATAAGTGAAAACAAAGCTATTTGCGTTTGGCCTCTCTTACAGAAGGAGTAGTTAAGCTTTGTCGATTAGCATTTATGTTTCAATTGAGAGAGCGAGAGTTCTGCCGTCGTTGTCGTGAAGTCAGTGCCAGGTACGTCTGCCCTAAACTTAAGCCAGTTCTACCGTAGATGTTAACACCGGTTGTAGACACCCCAATTTGCATTGAAGCGCAGTTCTGTATGTTTTGCAGCTCTCGGAAGGCTCGGCTTGAGAATTGGCAACTCCAAATCATCCTCGGAATCCCACTTCTGTCATGTGCTCAAATTCCTTTAAAATCTCATAAATCTATGAAAATCTCAAAAACCCATGAACATGATCAAAATACCCCTGGTAACCTACCTACTCTATTCCTCATCTGAAATCCATTTTTGACTAGAAATCCAAATTCTTGATGAAACATGCTTTCAAATGAGTACTATATTACTTAGATTTGAGATTATTGAGAAAGTTGACCAAGTTATCCCTGGTACCCCTTTTAGTCAAAACTGACAATTTCTAAAGGTCAAAAGAAGATTTCAATTTTGGTTTTGATTTATTTGCGCCAACATCTTTAAAACGGTTTTAAATTTGAAGAAGTTCGAGTTCGAGAGGTCATTGTGTCATTTTAGTTATTTTACAAAATCATTTTTACTATGTATCAATTTGGGTAATGTGGAGGTTGTCACACATATGTGATAAGGTCCGGTTCGAAAATGATCCACCTTTTATACATTTTCAACAAAATCTAATATATTTTTCTTTTAAAATTATTTGTCTTATTCAATTTTTTATTTTTAATATAACCCTCAACTGTTTTATCTTTTGTGGGAGAGATTTTCTTTTAATTTTCTTTTACTTGATACTTTTTAATTGATTTTCCATTGGAGCTTTTTGATCGGCTTCTCAAATTAAACAGAAATTTCCCAAGGCTAAACTGGCCCTTAAAAAATCTTATGCGGCTCCAAAACAGAAGGAACCGGTCGGACCCCAATTTTTATCTTGTTTTCTCTCTCTCAGCGCTTCTTCTTCTTCTCCAAACGAAAAACCAAAAAACCCCAACACCTCTTAACCCATTCACTCCGGCGGCACGGCCAACACCTCATCTCACGAATCCAAGATCGGCAGCCGCCCCAACCCATTTTCCAGTGGTGCCGTTCGACGGCGACATCATCTCCGGCACACCATAACCAATCTGACAACAAGCCTCCTCTCCTCCGATGATCGTATCCGGCGGCGACACCATATCCGGCGGATCCCTTATCCAAATTGATAATCTCTCACCTTACCTTCATTTATCTTCCATTCAATCTCTTCTTTTCCATTTTTCTTCTTCTTGTTGTCCGCTGTTCTGCAACCAACCCGGAACCACCGAAAACCCAATGCAAACTACCCCCAAACCACCTCTAACACACCCTCCTATGGCACCCCATTTCTTTTGTGTGTTCTGTAACTGCAAACCAGAAATCACTACAATCATTGCAGCTCAGCCTTCAAATCTAATTCATCCAACCCTAAACCGATTCGGCTCCGCATCAGATTAAGGCTTGCAGCAATCCATATACGTATAGTATCGTTGAATTGCTGCCACGTGACTTTAATCCCAAATTTGAAAACGTTAGTTTAACGACAATGGTTTTGAATTTTTTTTTTAATCATTGAAATTTAATCAATTTAATACTTTCTTCGACCCGATCTTTTTCTTCTTCTTCTGCATTCTCTTCTTTT